>OY856409.1:837607613-837860113 GCA_963693085.1 Alisma plantago-aquatica | reverse complement strand
TTCCGGGTAGCAAAATCCAGGTTACCCGTGTGGGTATTAAAAAAAGGCACATAAATAAATAAATATATATATATATATATATATATATATATATATATATATATATATATATATATATGAGTCAGGTTAGAATACACTCAGAGTGTATTCGGAGCAGAATACACCAAGTAGTTTTCACGATGCAATATTTTTTTTAAATCTAATATGTTGATCTTCTTAATCATCTTGTAAATAACTCATATAAAAAATTTGAGTAGATTTGGATATTTATAGATCATGTTATAAAGACCGTAAAAAGTATGCATTTCAAATTAGTTTCGTGTGTTGATTTTGTTGCCCTCAGATGAGTGTCTTACACTCATCCAAATGTGCTCAAAATTTGTATGTAGCCTATATTTTTGTTTGATAAATAAAATTTGTATGTAGCCTATATATATATATAAATATATATATAAAAATATATATAAATAAATAAATATATATATAAATAAATAAATAAATAAATAAATAAATAAATAAATATATATATATATATATATATATATATATATATATATATATATATATATATATATATATATATATATATATATATATATGACAACGATCCAGTGAGAAACAAATCTTGGTGAGAGCAAGAGAGGCATTTGAATAAATCTCCACATAGATCAATTTTCATAATCCAACCATATAGATTACAAGTATACCTAAATATTTACCTTCCTACAAAATTTTATCACCATCCAATTTATAGATCATTCACAATAAAAGAATACTTTTCGATGTTCTATATTGAATTTTAGGCTGACCATTGGATGTTAAAAGTGTATATTTTACATATGGACATGCAAATAATGTATGATTGAATTTTTTTTTGAGAAGGTAAATGAAATGATGTTTTTTTTTCTATCTATACAGTTGTATTTTAAGAAACAGTTCCGAATTTGTAGTTATTAAAATGCCTCTCATGCTCTCACGGTAGGATGTTTCTCACTGGATTGCTACCCTATATATATATATATATATATATATATATATATATATATATATATATATATATATATATATATATATATATATATATATATATATATATATATATATATATATATATATATATGAAGAATGATCCAGTGAGAAGTGAGAGCATGAGAGACCTTTTCATAACTCCCAACGATGATCCATTTTTTCATATCCAACCATATAGATTACAAATATATCATTGTATTTAGATACCTAAAAAATTTCATATGCATCAGACTTACGGATTGTCCGGGGTAATAGAAAAGTTTTTAACGTTCCATATTGAATTCTGGACTGGCCATTAGATGCAATATATGTAAATTGTATATATGGATGAACAAACAATGTTCGATCATGATAATTTTTTGTGTAAAGCTAATGGGAATGTTGCTTTTCACATCCATATGGTTGGATTCACAAAAATCCTTATAAATTTTCAGTTATTAAAAAAAATCTCA
This sequence comes from Alisma plantago-aquatica, assembly GCA_963693085.1. Classification (NCBI taxonomy): domain Eukaryota; kingdom Viridiplantae; phylum Streptophyta; class Magnoliopsida; order Alismatales; family Alismataceae; genus Alisma; species Alisma plantago-aquatica. The sequence goes on along the minus strand of OY856409.1, from coordinate 837,858,632 downwards.
TGCTCTCACGGTAGGAGGGCTCTCTAGGATCGTCCCTCATATATATATATATATATATATATATATATATATATATATATATATATATATATATATATATATATATATATATATATATATATATATATATATATATATATGGCCCATCTTTATTGCCCGCGCGGGTAGCTACCCGCCCACCCTTCTGATCACTTTTTTTCAAAATTTTTTTCCGAAATTGTAGAGGACTATTTTGTCTATCTCTCCAAAAAATTTGAGCCAAAAATAATATCATTTGTCCCTCTAAAATAAAAAAACCCGTCCTTATATATATCTGCTGTATATTTTGTACAGAGTTACTTTTTTGGCCAGCAGAATTACTTTTTTGACACCATAGTTACTTTTTTTACAGCAGAGTTACTTTCTTAGCTAGCAGAGTTACTTTTTTGGATACAGGGTAGCGAAAATCCATGCTACCCGCGCGGGCAATGAATGAACACCCATATATATATATATATATATATATATAGTGTCAGGTTAGAATACACTCTAGGGTATTCAGAGCAGAATACACTCAAGTAGTTTCTCATGATGCAATTTTTTTCTTTCAAAAATCTAATCTGTTGATCTTCTTAAACATCTTGTGAATAGCTCATACACAAAATTTGAGCACATTTGGACATTTATAGGTCATGTTTTAAAGACCGCAAAAATAATGCATTTCAAATTAGTTTCGCGCGTCAATTTTTTTTGCCCTTGGATGAGTGACTTACACTCATCCAAATGGGCTCAAAATATCTCTATAGCCTAGTTATGATATGGCAATGAAGATCAATGGTTTGCATCTTGCAAAAAATAGTCTTGATATGCAAACATACTTGAGTGTATTCATGCGATCTGTACACTCGAGTGTATTCTAGCCTAAATCTCTCTATGCATATATATATATATATATATATATATATATATATATATATATATATATATATATATATATGCAGACACACTCGAGTGTACAGACCACATGCTACACTCAAGTGCTGATTACATATGTAGATCATTTTTTTAGAAATTCAAACTGTTGATATTCATTGTTATAACAAATACATGCTAAATGTAAAATTTGAACTCATTTGGATTATTCTAAGTCAATCTTTTATGGTCAACAAAATTGACACACAAAACTAATTTGAATTGTGTCATTTTTATCGACTTTTAATGCATGACTTATAAGTGTCCAAATGAGCTCAAATTTTGTATGCAATATGTTCATAAGATACCTAAGAAGATCAATGCCTTAGATTTTCAAAATAAATATTACATGATGGACAATGACTTGAGTGTATTCGATCTCTCCTACACTTGATTGTATTCTACCTTGAATATATATTATATTATATTATATTATATTATATTATATTATATTATATTATATTATATTATATTATATATATTATATTATATATATAAATATAAATTCATATTGGAATAAAGTCAAGTGTAATCTGCCCCAAATATAATCAAATTTTAAGCAGTTGGATCTGATCACATCGGCCAACAACAACTTAACGCCTACTGTCTGATTTTTTTCGTGACCCAACTGTTCATAGACCTTTATCATCTCTGCCTCTCTCCCCTCGTGGCCTATCCCCCGCTCTCTCTCTCCCCCTTTTTCTCTCTCTCTCACACACAACATAGACACAATTTTGTGAGGGGGGCAATGCTGACACCAACAATTAGTCTCCAACAATCTCTCCCGCGACCAGTCTCCCCGATCACCAACAACCACACTAACAATCTCTCTCTTCAGTGGCCAACCTCCAGTCGCTAGGAAAGCTACTGCTGCTACTCCTTTACTCCAGACATTGAGGAGAACCAAGCGTCGAGGGGAAAAATGCCCACCTGGAAACCAGTAAGGTACTACTATTGGTTTTTCTTCAGGCAGTGGCCAGACAATGACTTGCCTTCTTCCTTGAACCAGGTGTTAATATAGTTTCATATATGTATCAATTTAGATTCCCTAATATCAGTATAATGTTGTGCATATGTTTGAACTAAGTATCACTATGATTTTTTGTGATATTTTATTTTCAAGAAACGGAAGGGTACATTCCAATTTTTTCTGATATGGAAGGAACTAGCGCCACAGAACAACCCCTATATGGTTAGATCTTCTTTCCCTTTATCAATGTGGTGTCATTTATTCATTAAAAATTTACCTCTTATTATTTGTCAATATACAAACAAGGGAATGATTATGTACTTTTTGTTTTAAAATGGATTCTTATTATGATGTTGACAACATGGTGGGAATAGATTGGTTGGTTATGACCATGTAGTGGATGAAAATGAAAACCTACTGAAAGAAAATGAGACTGTTATAAAGGATGAAAATTTTGAAGTTCAATATAAACTAGAACCTTTCATAGCTCTGCAATTTGACAATGTCGATAAAGATGAGGAATTTTAAAATAAATCTGCATATCGTATTAGATTTAGTATAAGGAAGGGAAATTACTATGTCTCAGATAAATAAAAAAGATCACAAGTAGGATCCTCATGTTCTCCAAGGAAGGGTTACATAAACCAAAGATGAAGAAAGACTATGGTCATAAGGGAACCCAACAACAAGATGTCATTTTCTATCAAACATATTGCAAGGTTCAAATGTGAGTCAAGCTAGAAGAGGATACAAAGTGGGTGGTTACAAAGTTAGAGAAAGGGCACAACCATGATCTCACTAATAGTCCATCTTAAAATAGGTTTTACTACTCACACCATCACATGTCTTCTGAGGTTCATGATTTGATTCCAACAACACATGATCAAAATATTTCTATTGCACATATAATGTCACTTATTGCTAGCCAACAAGGAGGAATACACAATGTCACATTCATAAGAAAAGATCTAAGCAACACATTTGTTTCAATAAAAAGGAGAAACATAGGTGCTGATGTAGCATCCACACTAGAGCCTTTCATAAAGCTACAAGCAATAAACCATGCATTCTTCTACTCTGTGCTATTTGATGATGAGGGTTGTACATGCAATATCTTTTAGGTAGATGTGAGAACAAGAATGTCATATCAAACATTTGGTTATGTGTTTACATATGATACAACTTACAATACTAATAGATACAATATGCCATTTACATCTTTTATTGGGGTGAATCATCATACATAATCTACTTTGTTTGGTTGTGCTTTATTACGAGATTATACTGCTGACTTCTTTGTATGGGGTTTTTGAACATTTCTGGAAGCAATGTATGAAAAGAACCCAAAGTCAATCTTAATTGATCAAGATCCTGTAATGAAGAAGGAAATTAATATTGTATTGCCTAATGCAATACATCGAGGTTGCCAATGACACATAATGAGAAAAGCACATGAACATCTAGGTGTTATATATGGGACTATTTTCATGTTCAGTGAAGAGTTCCGATCTTGCATAAATCACCCCATCACCATTGATGAGTTTGACGAAAGATGAAATAAGATGATAACCTCAAACAATTTGAGTGACAACACACATCTAACCTTGTTGTGGAATATCAGAGAGCAAAAAATACCTGTAACTTTAGAGACACCTTTTTTTGCCAACTTGTCTACAATACAACAGAGTGAGAGCATGAATGAAATATTCAAAGATCATGTAAACAACCATTTTCCCTTGTGTAAATTTGTCCAAACATTTGAGAAGGTGGTTGAGAACCATTATGACAAAGAGGATGAAGATGACTATATATATAAGGATGACAACCAACATTATGGTCTTATGCTCCCATTGAGAAACATGCAAGGGATATCTATACCAGATCAATTTTTGAAATTTTCAAAGAGAAAATAATGTTGACCTCATGCTATGACATAAAGAAGTTTACCAAATATATATATATATATATATATATCAAATTTCACATTGGTGCTGAGTCACTTGCATTTATATCTAAGAATATCTACAAAGTACATGTTAATCTAAATAAAGAAGAATTCTTTTGTGAATGCAAGCTATTTCAATTTTTAGGCATCTTATGCAGCCATATACTAAAAGTGATGCTTGATCATGAATTTCATAAGATACTGCCTCTAAATGTGCTAAATAGATGGTCTGGCGAAGCAAAAACCACAAGTACAAATCAATGTATTGAAGAAACTCAGCCAAATGTTGATGGTACCCTTTGGGTAGGTATAACTCAGTTTGTAGATTGGCAATGAAATTTGTTGGTATAGCTTCTAAACACAAGGAAACTTATCTTAATGTGCAAGAGTTATTTGAAAAACTTACGACGACATGGTGTTATTGCAAAAGAGAATGGAAATGGGTTTGTGTGAAGAAGGCATCATATCATCCCAAACTCATATTCCAACTGATGGTAGTCAATGTGTGAAGAAGGCATCCCATCATCCCAACTCAACACATACATGCTCACCTACCCAAATATTATAGAGAAAAATAGGGATTAGACCCTTCAAAATGCTGTGTCTTTTTAAGGTGAAAGGATATATATATATATATATATATATATATATATATATATATATATATATATATATATAACCTTGTTGGAAACCATATGCCAATTTTCCCAAAAAGAACACCAAGACACTATGACAAAACTCAGGTTCCCATGTGTAATGTGATCGTCATCAGTCCATTCAAACACACCAACCCTGTGAATTAGTGCTTCAACTCTTCATTGCCAAGTTTATTATCTATCTATAGGGCATTGATAACTTAACTGTCATGTAAATTGTTTAGGGAAAAGAACCAGAGACACTACTAAAGGAAAATTTCCAGAGCTAACATGAAGCCTGAATTTACTCACTTTTTAGAGATGGATTACATTCATTTAACTTAGATACTTTATACAATAAGGTTTAATCTCATGATGTTTCAAATCTATGCCATTCAAGTTGTTTCAAATATCCAAAAGATGAAACACACGCCATGACAAAAAGCCACACAAATGTTTAGTGCAATACAATTCTCATAATTCATTCATTCATTGATCTGAAAGGAGATCACAATCCATATTGTTCAGTAATTCCCACTAGTCCACCACATTATATACACTTTGATCCAATATACACAAGTATAAATAGAACCCATGACGCCACTAATCCAACCAAACAACATCTATATTTTGCAGTTGCTCTTTGTTCCTTGATCAAGGCCATCTTTACTTTTCCCTCAAGTTGTACATTCTTAGACTCTTCATTAGTTGTTGAATTTGAGTCCCCTCACTAAAAATAAGTAGAATATGGAAGTACTTGCAAACAATAAGAAACATATTACATTTAGTTCATTCCACAGAAGTCTTTGTAAGAAATACAACAAGATTCACATCTTTTTTGTAATTGGGACAATCAAAGAATACTCAATCATAGTTTTTTTTGGGTCTTAGCTATTTTATCCTCAACTAATTTTCCACATTTGTAATACTTGGCCTCTCTTACAATCACAAATATCTAATAAAAATGAGTTGAACAATTGTTGAAATTGTGCAACTATTTTCTTTTTTATTAGCCATGCCTTAGGACGACTAAACAACCACACAAAAAGCACAAATATATACAATCAGTAGACATACATGACTTAGATGATCATGAAGCATAGAGATCAAAGATAAATCAGCAAGAATAGTCAATCAAATAGGCAATTAGAAAGCATAGATGACACATGAAAACCACAAGATATTAGAGGAAACTAGAAAACAATAATTACAAAATCATGGGAAATGAGTAGATGGGATTTAGTATATACTCCTTACGCTCCAATTGAAAACCAAAAGATAGTGTTGGAGCTCAAGGATCAGGGGGTAAATGAGTATAGGGACCTATAGTTGGAGAAGCAAATGGAGAATTTGAAGAGAAATCGGGTCCTTGGATCTTGTTGGATCCCAACATGCGATGGATCCTAGAGAACTTCATGTAAGAGGCAACTCTATCGAGCGGGGTTGACGAATGCTAGGGAGGTGAATGCTAGGAAGGTGGCTTCTAGGGATGCATCTTATACTGATGCGGTTGCTAAGAAGAAGGCCTAGTCACTGATGAGAGAGATATTGGAGGGAGGGAGATAGATTGTTGGAGCAAGTGGTTGCTAATTGTCAGAGGTATTCCCCTAGAGTAGTTGCACGTAAAAAAAAAGACAACAATAGTAGCTTGCTAGTTTCTGACTAAGCATTTTTCTCCTCGACGTCTGGAGGAAAAGAAAATCTATAGTAGCTTTCCTGGCCACTGGAGACTGGTTGCAGAAAAGAGAAACCACCGATGTGGTTGTTGGTGATCGGAGAGACTGGCCGCTAGAGAAAGATCGCTAGAGATTAACCGCTAGTGTTGATGTTGCTCCCCTCCCAAAATGGCATCACTACTATGTGTGTGTGAGAGAGAAGAAGGGAGATAGAGCCTGGGGGAGAGGTCACAGGGGGATAGAGACAAAGATGATGAGGTATATTAATGGTTGGGCCACAGAAAAGACAAGGGTCGGTAGGTGTCAAGCTGCCGTTAGTGGATGTGATAAGATAGTAGGTCCAAAAACTTAAAAGTTGAATTTTTTGGTACAGAATACACTCAACTATATTCTATCTGGAGTCTATATATACATGTATATAAATAATAAATTATTGAACCATTACTACCCAATAACTCAGACCATCTATCATCTTCATCATCTAAGCCTATTGGGGTTTGAAACATGAATCCTTCTTTTCTAGTAAGCTTTGTTACGATTATATTCTGATCAATATGTAAAAATTGAAAATCTCTCCTTCCCAAATTAATTGAGGCATACCTTTTTCTTTAAAACTATTTTCAATTCAATATCATTTCTTTGAGTAGGTGCATTAGTTGATCTATGTAGCACATGGTTATAACTTGTCAAGAGACCCTCATACAAGTTGCACTCAACACTCACCACCCACACTTTATAGTCTTTCTCAAGGTGTTATTTCCTTGTCTCTTTGCACATCCATCTTAGCATAAACATTTAGACACACATCTTGTTGTGACCTTGTTTCTTTACCACTCAAGACTCACTCCCATATAAGATGGCTAGTCATATAAATACTTTATGAAACATAATTATTAATATGAGGGTGATATTTTGGTCACATACTACAATTGAACTCCTCCATTTCAACCATTATATTATGACCCTATAACAAATATCATCTTGAGAATCACCATCTATTTGAATATTACATATCATGTAACAAAACTCAATACATTTTAGTAGATGTACTCCTTCCAACTTGAATCCACCATTCACTACTCTAGATTGGATGGGATTGCAATTCATATACTCAAAATTTCTAATATTAAGTCTATTCTATTCCAAATATTTCTCGATAGTTTGACCTTCACATTTAATCTTTATTTATTTTCACCAATCAACACAATATCAGAATAAATAATAACCATCAAAGAATATAATCCCAAACATGCTTTGTTAACTCATTTATGACAACAAATAGATATGGGCTCGATGTCAACCCTTGATGTACCCCAAAGATGACAATAAATCTTGTGTTTCTTCTTTAGGAGTCCTAATTATTATAGTTGACCTATCCTACACGTATTTAATCAAGTCAATGTATTGGATCAACACACCCTCTTTTTATGAAAACATCCATAAGACTTCATAGGGTACTTGATCAGAAGAAATTTTCAAATCTATAAAAACCATGAAAAGAACTTATTTGTTTTCTCTGTACTTCTCCATAAGCCTCCTTATCTTAGAAATGAGATAATATGGAACATCCAGCCATGTAAACAAATTGGTTATGTAATATTGTGTGATATATCTCTAAGCCTTACTCAATAATCCTCTACCAAATCTTCATAATACTGATTGACTTAATGAAATCTTTAGGGAGTGAACTATAAGATCCTTAAATTTTGTAAATTTAGAATCTATATTTATGAATTCACTAACAATGTATTGAGTTTCTCTTTAAGACAATCATAATAATCTTAGAATGATGAGATCTGTATTATGATTTAGGATAAATTGGGATGATGAATCTTAGCTCTAGACTTAAAGTAGGTCTTCAATTTAAAATAAATACAATTCTATTGATCAAATGTGTAAATTGATTCTTCAATTGATATATCATAGTGTTTTAAACTTGATTTAGTAAAAATAAGATTATTATTAAGCTAGTGAAGCCCTTGGAATGGGCCATGGGCCCTAGAATCCAATTCTAACCTGACTAGACTAATAAGGTCTACATATGGGTCTTTAAAATGCAAAAATGATGAACTAGGTATTTCCATGATCATAATAAATACTAATGATAATTTAGTATGTTGATAATTGTAAAGTAGGATTATAGAAAAAAATCCCAAGGATTGCAAGAGAACCTATGGCCTAGGTTATTAATTAAGTAATCATCTAGGTTTTCTTTAGAAGCCATGTTTTAGCTAACTAACATGATAATTAGGGTTTGATCTTTCATCAATGAAAGATAATGGGGATGTGAGAATTATTCTAAAATTTGGTATTAAACAGGGTAGTGATGTGGCCTAGGGAATCAATACAAGAAAATGAGTTTTAATATTAAATAAGTATAAAAGCAAAAAAAAAGTATGAGGGAGTCCACTCAGATCCTAACTCTAAATCTAGGCCAAACCACAAGAGGGAGCTCATCTCCTCCACCCAGTCTCTGGGCCAAAATTGTGCAAGAAGAAAACACCTCAGATCCCTAGACACCTCTCCCTCTCTACTAGATAATGCTATCATTCTCCCATTATCATCAAGAAATTTAAAAAATACAACTAATCCTATGCTCAAAATTATTTCCCCAAGATGTGTCAACCCCCAAAAACCGATGTTATCCAAACCGGTAGCCATGGCCACTACCACCAATCCCCTTGACCCTGTGCCTATATAAGGCCACCAATAGCTTCCCCGACGCCCCTGGATCTTAGAGCAACCTCTAGCTTCAACCCGACTACCACCAACAACTCCTTTATCTTATGCCTCATGCTTCTCAATCCGAAGACTACTCTATGCCATTCCAACCATCGTTGGACAACACAGAAGGACTAAGCAAGGACATAGGGCATCAATCAAGTAAACTAGATTGTTGGACCCATCTTTAATACTCAGGAGTAGAGAGACAACATTGCTTTGACCTCCGCCACGGTTGAAAATGTTCTAGACCATGAGAATAAGAAGAAATGGGTAAGAAGACGAAGTTATGACAAATTACCTTCCTACCCCTAGACCTATTGTTGTAAGGTAAGGGTCTTTTCTTCCATTTGCCTCACCTCAACCAGACAAACACCCGTAGACTAATTGGCATGAAGCCCAACCCCATGACTGATAGGGATAGATATATATTATTTGACATGGATTATTGTGATTCACCCTAAATTGTTGGTATGTATGCCCAAAGATCCAATCATATGATGATTGCAATGACATATCTTGCAAACAATTTGATTAATAATAAAGACAATATTCCTACTTATTTATTATTTAGTTATTAGATAATCACGTAACACAATAAATGTCTAAAGAATGATATTACTCAATGACGTATGTCTTCGGGTTGAGGACCTGAACGATGAGATCATACATATGTCAAGAGTATATGCATTATTGTCATGTCCATAGTCGGATGTTATTGTGGAAGATAATAAACAATGATAAAACTTATGTAAAGAGGTGAGATCACCTCTGTGACGACCCCAATTTCTATATACTTTCCTTAATGACATTCCCAGATATGCGTGCACTCATATCTAAAGATATCAAAAGGGAAACTATAAGAGATTGTGGTAGTCAACTATATCATAAGAAGGAGCTAGACCGTGTTCACACACATCATTGATTAGCCGCACAAAAAACATTCATTGAAGATAATAAAAGTCATACATATTATTCAGGAAAAGGAAGAAATAGTTCTTATGAAATGAAAATACATAGGATATGGAGAATTCCATACAACATCTAGTAGAATAAGAAACTATCTAACTAAAAAAGAGATAAGAATGGAAATCTAGCTAGTCTATCCTCCATGCCCATTTATTTGGTAGCTTTAGGTACTTTGAGGTGCATTATTTGTTCCTTGTACCTAGAAAAATATGAGAAACAATATCATCAACATAAGTTGGTACGTGGCCCAAAATATAGTACTATGATTGCATAATTCAAATATTTGAAGAAACAAAAGGAAGAAAAGAAATCCATTGTTTAAGGCGGATAATCAGGTAAACACATCTTTTATACGTATCATTGGATGCAGTTGTACTACAATTTCTATTATCACTTATCATACATCTAGAATGGACAATTTACTTTATCATACATCTAGCATGGGCAATTCATCATACATCCATACTAGGCAACATCCCATACATCCATACTGGGCCATTTGTTCTCTAGTAGCTACAACTCATCAATAGTTCATTTATGTTCCATTTAGATTTGGCTAAGCATAAATACTAATAGTCATCCAACAAAATATAACAAACAAGTCACCCAAGATACATCATATTTTATGCAACCATGGGAAAAACTAGTCTTATACTAAATAAATGCCACATACATGTTTTGATTAGATATGGAATCCAAGAGTCTAGAGGAACAGTAAACAGATCACCCTGAAAGGAAATAAATACCTAATGTCATTATGTGTTATCAACACCTCATATTAGATCTTTAACCCACTAGGGTTTCCTTTTAGTGTCATTGACTCAGATCAGAGTATTTGGAGGGTTTGAGAGTGAATTGGATAATTGGTTCTTTCCTTACTCATCATTATTGAAGGAGAGAGAAAATAAGGGTCATTCATGTGATACTAGTGTGAACCTATTATTGATCTTCATTTCAGGGTTTCGAGTTAAGGGAATCAGGGTCAGATCTGATAGTTCAAGGTCTTACAAATATATTGTCATTTATTTTCATATTTATTTTCCACAAATTAAAGTTAAAAAAAATATAAAACAAATTCATAAAAGAATACATCCATCTAGGGTTGGATTTAAGTACATGTGATAATTTATATAATTTCTCCTCATTTTTATGAGAATAGGGGTATTTTGTGGGAAGTTTTTGGACATGGGAGCTATTTATAATGGGTTTTGTAAGACTGGCCAATCAGGTAATTTTCTATAAGAATAAATGAAAAATAAAAAAAGAACAGCGTGGCCAGCCTCGTGGATCAGAGGAGGGATCTGACTCCAAGGATCATCTCCTTAACTTGCGAGCCAGCCTCGATCAACAGGGTAGGGCCAGGTGCGAAGGTTGCAAATTCCCATGAGGGTCAAATGAGCATTGTGACAAAGCATTGGCAAGGAGGGCATCCTGCCCATTTGATTGTTTCTCATGCCATGGAAGTAGAGCACGATGGATGCATGTCAAAGGTGGTGATGGCTCAGGTTATCTAGGTGGTTTCTAAGTGCATAAGGATGAGTGGGATCTGTTCATGGAATCACCCGAGTTCAACAAACCCAAGAGGTTCGCCAGATATGGACCATAGCCTTGGTTTAGATCAATAGGTAGGCATGAAATGGAAATGGGGTTTCTGGGGTTTACCTACCCTCGAGTTGGATTGAGGGGTCAGGAAGATCCACACGTGGTTTGTGATGCTCTGTGATCATTCCCTACGACTCAAGCATGTCCCGACCTCGGCGATGATGGAGCTCTGGAGCTCAGTTGTAGCGGCTCATCGACTTGGGGATCTAGACCTTCACGACTCCAACAAGAGGTATTGATCACCTCGTCATGGTCCCAAGAAGGTGTGACCTTGATCGATTGGAAGGTGGAGGCTTCTAGAGTGAGGGGGGGTTCGAGTCAGGTGAGTTGAGGGTGCTCGAGGTCGGGGATGAATGGGTGATCATCGACGCAAATGAGGATAGGGGACGAATAAAGGAAGGTTGGAGAAGCTATTGGTGGGTTTATATAAAGGTAGGGAGGTGTAGATGGGAAAGCCCTAATATGGGCACCGTTGTCAGTGAGAGGTGTGGAGAGGAGGGGGTTCGCTCTCCCTAATCTGAGGGCCCTGGGCAATGTGGCAAGGGTCATTGTATTCCGTTTCAGGAGGTGAGGAGGGTTATCCTATTAGAATCGTGGTCAGGGGTGTGGATGAGTTGTAGGATGGGTCGAGTCACTGATGGGCTATTGGAGTAGGAGTGGAGATAAGAGGGAGGTGGAAGATGAGGTCAGATTCGCCAGATCCTTACTTGATCCACGATTCACCTCATCCAATAGCTGGAGAAAAAGGTCAGGTAGGGGGTTAGTAAGGTAGCCGCATGACAAATAAAATGTCACTTATTTGATCAATTACTACCGAAACCTAGGTCATTGGCTTGAATAATTGAACTAATGCACATTAATTTCAATTACTCATAACTCGTAATTGGTTTATTCAATTGCAGTAAAATTTTAGGTGTAGCTTCATGATGTAACTGTGGTATAAAATTGGGATTGAAATTCAAAGGTTGGATACATCAATTGACTATGTTTCATTTGTATATAATTCACATGTATATGACACTAGGGATGACACTATATGGAATTGATAAGTCCTTTAGCCAATTTAGTAAGGGAGGTGGGTGAGGGTATTATTGGAATGACAAAATTATAAGAGAGAAAAAAATATGTAAAAACTCACTTTGTCACATTCTCCCCTCCTTTTTAAGAATTTTGTCCCCAAAATTCAAGCAACTTCAAATAGATGTGAATATTTCTGCTCAACCTTGGACTTGAGCTCCCATGTGGCATCGATCTGATCATGGTGGCTCCAAAGAACTTTCACCATGTCTACATGCCAATTACTATGAAGCTCCTTTGTCTTGAAATCAAAAATTTTGACTAGGGACTCAGCATAAGACATATCATCTTTCAACTCGAGAGGCTCGTGATTCAGAATGTGACTAGGATCTTTGACGTAAGGCTTCAAATTTGATATGTGGAAGACATTATGCTTGGAACTATACTAAGGTGGCAAAGCAAGATGATACACACATTCACCAACCCTTTCTAGAATCTCAAAGGGTCCAACATAACGAGGACTGAGCTTTCCTTTATTTTTGGCCAAAGCTCGAATAGGTCGAATCTTCAAAAAGACATGATCACCTTCCTTGAAATGATGTTCCTTCCTATGAGTATCTGCATAAGATTTCTACCTATGCTGTGCCCACTTCATCCTCTTCATGATTAGTGCAACTTTATCTATATACAACTACACCTTTTAAAAAAAATCTATATACAACTGCATCTCCTCAGATTTCATAAAAGTGTGTCCTCCAACGTCATCCCAGTGTAGCAGAGATCTACATGATCAGCCGTAGAGAGCTTTATAGGGAGGCATCCAAATACTTGCCTAATATCTATTATTATATGCAAACTCAGCTAAGGGCAAATAGTGGTCCCACGAGCCTTCCCAATCAAGAACACAAGCTCACAGAAGGTCTTCCAGAATCTGTACAGTGCATTTTGATTGCCCGTCTGTCTGCGGATGGTAGGCTGTACTGAAGTTCAGTTTTGTGCCCAGTTCTTCTTGAACTTGTTTCTATAGCTTTGAGGTGAACTTTGGGTCCCTGTCTGAGACAATGGATGTTGGAACTTCATGTAGACGTATTATCTCTCGTATATAGAGGTCAGACAGCTTAGAAACATTTGTAGTAGTCTTTACAGTAAGAAAGTGAGCTGACTTTGTGAGACGATCCACTATGACCCATGAAACATCGTATCCCTTCCTGGTCATGGGTAGTCCCACCACAAAATCCATGGTGTTATGTTCTCATTTCGATTCTAGGATTTCAAGGGGTTGCAGTAGACTACCTAGTCTCTGGTGCTCTACCTTAATTCTCTAGCATGTTAGACATCTAGACACAAATTTAGCAATATCATGATTCATGCCCCTCCACCAGAACTGATGTTGCAAGTCGTTGTACATCTTGGTTGTGCTGAGATAAACTATGTACTTTGACCCATGTGCCTCACTGAGAATCTTTGTCTTCACAGCTGACTGTTCAGGAACCCACATCTAGTTTTTGTATAGAAGACCACCATCAAGACCCACAGACAGATGTGTTTGATGTTTTAACAGGAGAGAAGAGAGTTCTACAAGATCTGGACTAACTTTCTGTGCCTCAAGCAGTTCAGAATGCAAGTCAGATGTGATAGATATGTCGTTGACATGTACACGATCAGATAGAAATTGTGGCTTCCATCCCACTAGGTCCTCCATATTCCTCCACTCAAGTACATACAAAGATGCATTGGCTGCCTTTTTCCTACCAAGGACATCCCTAACTACATTGGCTTTGCCCGGATGGTAGCTGATAGTGAAATCATAATCCTTCAGATACTCAATTCATTGGCGTTGATGCAGGTTCTAGTCCTTCTGAGTCAGGATGTACTTTAGGCTTTTGAGGTCAGTGAAGATATCAAAGGTCACCCCGTACAGATAGTGCCTCCAGATTTTGAGAGCATGAATGATTGTAGCTAGTTCCAAATCATGCACGATATAATTAAGTTCATTGGGTTTTAGTTGTCTGGATGCAAAGACCACCACCTTTCCATGATGTTGCAGGACACATCCTAACCCATTTCTTGAAGCATCAATGAAGATTACGAACCCTTCATTTCCAGATGGTAAGACTAGAATAGGAGCCGACATCAACTTCTTCTTTAATTCCTAGAAACTGGTCTCAAAAGCAGCTGAACAGATGAAGTGCTCGTCCTTCTAAGTTAGCTTAGTCAGAGGAAGTGCCACTTTGGAGAAGTTCAAAATAAAGTGACGATAGTATCCGGATAGACCCAAGAAACTTTGAATCTCAGAAGGATTTTGAGGAGGTTGTCAATCAAGTACAATCGATACTTTGGTAGGATCAACAAATATGTTACCCCCAGAAATGACACGTCCAAGAAACATGACTTTATCAATCCAAAATTCATACTTAGAAAGTTTGCCATAGAATTTCTGGACGAAGGATTTCAAGAACTGCCTTTAAGGGTTCCTGATGTTTTTCCATAGAGTTAGAATAGATCAGGATGTCATCAATGAAGACGACCACAAATTCATCAAGATAAGGTTGGAAGACTTTGTCCATTAGATTCATGAATACGCCAGGTGCGTTGGTCAACCCAAATGGCATCACTAGAAATTCATAATTCCAATAATGAGTTTGAAAAGTAGTTTTAGATATATCAAAATCTTTAACCTTAAGTTGATGGTAGCCAGAACGAAGATCAATTTTTGAGAAAACTTTGGCAGTTCGAAGCTGATCAAAGAGGTCATCAATGCGAGGGAGAGGATACTTGTTTTTAATAGTGGCCTGGTTCAACATGCGTTAGTCAATACACATATGCATAGAACTATCTTTCTTTCTGACCAAAAGAACATGTGCATCCCAAGGGGAAATACTGGGACAGATAAGTCCTTTATGGAGAAGTTCTTGTAGCTATTTCTTCAACTCCATAAGCTCAGTAGGAGCCATCCTATATGATGACCTAGAAATTAGAGTGGTTCCAGAAATAAGATCTATTAATAACTCAATGTCTCTATTTGGAGGCAGCCTTGGAAGCTCCTCTAGAAATACGTCAAGAAAATCACGTACCACATCCAATCTTACTACATGCCCTTTGTTAGGACTGGTCTCTGAGACTAATGCGAGGAAGACTTTACATCCTTTTAAAATGAGCTTTTTAGCTTTAAGAGAGGAAATTATAATGCTATTACAGAATCCACTTCCCCGAGGGATCACCACAAGATAGGAATGAGACTGAGAGAGAACTACCATCTTGTTTCTACAGTCAATGTGAGCATAATACGTGTATAGCCAATCCATACCAAGTATAATATCAAAGTCTTCCCTAGTTAAGATGATAAATTCGAAGGGCATGTCATGATTTTCAAATTTTAGAGGTAGGACATCAGTTTTGTGTAAGATAGTGAGTATTTTTCTGCTAGGAGTAGAAACATCTAGGATATATCCCAAGTCCCTTATATGCAGGTGTAACATAGATGCCAAATTTTGAGAAATAAATGTATTTGTGGATTTGGAATCGAATAAAGCTTTAATGGGATGATCATTTAACAATACAGTGCCTACATAGGATAATTGAGTTATGATTAATTTGAAGGCTTGAATAGGATATTAGATTACGAAAAGAATTTTGATTACCTTCAACAAGCTGGTTGGGATTTGCTTTGGCCTCTTCTATAGTCACTGTGCAAACTCTACCGCTGCAGTGTCCCTGAAGAGGTGGAGCACTTACTGGAAGTTTTCCAAGGATAGAAGAAGTAGGGAACTTGGAGAGGAAATGACCCTCCTTCTTGCAGTTGTAGCAGACCGACTTAGTATAGAAACAAGGTCCATCATGTCCTCATCCATAAGTTTTACATTTGTTGTGGTAGTCCCTCAGCTGGTTAGAGTTGTTGTTCTATCCTCTTTTTCCTGAACCTCCTCCTTTTCATGATCCCTTATTGTTATGGCCAGGGTGGAACTTCCTAGACTTATCCTCTTTGGTAGTGGTTAATCCTAAGTATCCCATCCTGGAAGGCTTCTACATACCCTGTTCTCTTTCCTACTTGAGGGCCATGTCTAGGGCTTCATCTATGCTTCGGGGATGGGAGGCTATAACTAGGGTTTTTAAATGGGCGGCAAGGCAGTCGACATAATGCTCCACTAGGCGATGTTCAGTCTTAATAGGGGCATAACGTTCAAGAAGCCTAAACTTCTGAGTGTAATCAGCCACAGAAAGACTACCCTGCTTAAGCTCAACATACATATTCTCCTTCCTCTTCCTCTCAGCTATCAGCATAAAATAGTCAGTGAAGAGGGTTTTGAAGGCTTCCCACCCCATGTTATCTACCTCTTCTCCCCTATTCCCTCCATAGTTTTCCCACCAGATTTTTGCCCCTCCTTTAAGGAGATGGGTGGAAAATTTGACTTTCTTCTCACTAGGTACTTCTAGGGTACAGAATGTGTTCTCCACAGACAAGATCCATGCTTCATCCTTATACATGACCTCAGGTGGTCCGCCCCTCAAAAGGTATCAGGATTGAGCTTAATGAAATCTAACACAATCACCTCCTTCCTAAATGAGCTGGGTTCATGGGTTCCTTTTAGGGTAAGGATCTCCAGGAAGTCTAGAAGGATTTTATTTTGTTCTTCCCACTTTTCTCTGGCTGCACTATCGGGATTAGGTACCTTAGAGGTTTTAGGTTCCTTCCTCTTCTTAGAGGATGACTCTTCAGAGGCTTTGGAGTTAGGGGTCTTGGGAGGCATCATGAAATTAGGTGGAATATATTAGATTTATTGTCATCTTTTTTGGCTCATATTATAATTCATTATTCTCATTTAATAATTATCAATAATCTTACTTTTATGATTTGTGGAGGATACCCTAAAATCCTTATCAGTCGATCCTTAGGACTTTCTAAATAGAGTGACTCTTTTCCTAACCTTACATCATAAAGGTGAGAGGGGGAATTAATAAATGAAGATGAGGGGGAAACTTTTCCTATAGAAGAGATGAGGGGGAATATTTATAGATGAGAATGGTCCTAATTAAGGTATGCCCAAGAAGTTGGGGACATTTAGGATATCATCCAGGTAAACTTATACTGCCATATAGGTAGCCTCGTGATTGCCAAGCTAAGTGGCTCGGAGACTTTAGCCAGACCCATGGCCTCCACCCTTCACATCCCTAACTCAAGGACTACCCTAAACTCACAATAGGGCGAATAAAGTTAATGTGACCACCATGTGTGAACATTGGCTCTGATACAAACTGTGAAGACCCCAATTTTTATATACTTTCCTTAATGACATTCCCAGATATGTGTGCACTCATATCTAAAGATGTCAAAAGGGAAACTATAAGAGATTGTGGTAGTCAACTATATCATAAGAAGGAGCCAGATCATGTTCACACACATCATTGATTAACCACACAACCAACAACCATTGAAGATAATAAAAGTCATACATATTATTCAGGAAAAGGAAGAAATAGTTCTTATGGAATGAAAATACATAGGATATGGAGAATCCTATACAACATCTAGTAGAATAAGCAACTATCTAACTAAATAAGATACAAGAATGGAAATCTAGCTAGTCTATCCTCGACCATTTATTTGGTAGCTTCGGGTACTTTGAGGTGCAGTTGGATCAAATTTTAAGTAGTTGGATCAGATCACATCGGCCAACAACAACTTAATGCCTATTGTCTGATTTTTTTCATGTCCCAGCCATTCATAGACCTTTGTCATCTCTACCTCTCTCCCCTCGTGGCCTATCCCCCCCTCTCTCCCCCTTTCTCTCTCTCTCACACACAACATAGACACAATTTTGGGATGGGGGCAATGCTGACACCAACAACTAGTCTCCAACAATCTCTCCAGCGAACAGTCTCCCCGATCACCAAAAACCACACTAACAATCTCTCTCTTCAGTGGCCAACCTCCAGTGGCCAGGAAAGATACTACTGCTACTCGTTTACTCCAAGCATTGAGGAGATCTAAGCGTCGAGGAGAAAAATGCCCACTTGGAAATCGGTAAGGTACTACTATTGGTTTTTCTTCAGGCAGGGGCCAGACAATGACTTGCCTTCTTCCTTGAACCAGGTGTTAATATAGTTTTATATATGTATCAATTTAGTTTCCCTAATATCAATATAATTTTGTGCATATGTTTGAACAAAGTATCACTATGATTTTTCATGATATTTTATTTTCAAGAAACGGAAGGGTACATTCCAATTTTTTCTGATATGGAAGGAACTGGTGCCACAGAAAAGCCCCTATATGGTTAGATCTTCTTTCCCTTTATCAATGTGGTGTCATTTGTTCATTAAAAATTTACCTCTTATTATTTGTCAATATACAAACAAGGGAATGATTATTTACTTTTTGTTTTAAAATGGATTCTTATTATGATGTTGACAACATGGTGGGAATAGATTGGTTGGTTATGATCATGTAGTGGATGAAAATGAAAACCTACTGAAAGAAAATGAGACTATTATAGAGGATGAAAAGTTTGAAGTTCAATATAAACTAGAACCTTTCATAGCTCTGCAATTTGACAATGTCGATAAAGATGAGGAATTTTAAAATAAATCTGTATATCATATTAGATTCAGTATAAGGAAGGGAAATTACTATGTCTCAGATAAATAAAAAAGATCACAAGTAGGATCCTCACGTTCTCTAAGGAAGGGTTACATAAACCAAAGATGAAGAAATACTATGGTCATAAGGGAACCCAACATCAAGATGCCATTTTCTATCGAACATATTGTAAGGTTCAAATGCGAGTCAAGCTAGAAGAGGATACAAAGTGGGTGGTTACAAGGTCTGAGAAAGGGCACAACCATGATCTCACCAATAGTCCATCTTAAAAGAGGTTTTACTACTCACACCATCACATGTCTTCTGAGGTTCATGATTTGATTCCAGCAATGCATGATCAAAATATTTCTATTGCACATATAATGTCACTTATTGCTAGCCAACAAGGAGGAATACACAATGTCACATTCACAAGAAAAGATCTAAGCAACACTGTTGTTTCTATAAAAAGGAGAAACATAGGTGCTGATGTAGCATCCACACTAGAGCCTTTCATAAAGCTGCAAGCAATAAGCCATGCATTCTTCTACTCTGTGCTATTTGATGATGAGGGTTGTACATGCAATATCTTTTAGGTAGATGTGAGAACAAGAATGTCATATCAAACATTTGGTTATGTGTTTACATATGATACAACTTACAATACTAATAGATACAATATTCCATTTACATCTTTTATTGGGGTGAATCATCATACGTAATATACTTTGTTTGGTTGTGCTTTATTACGAGATTATATTGCTGACTCCTTTGTATGGGGTTTTTGAACATTTCTGGAAGCAATTTATGAAAAGAACCCAAAGTCAATCTTAATTGATCAAGATCCTGTAATGAAGAAGGCAATTAATATTGTATTTCATAATGCAATACATCGATGTTTCCAATGACACATAATGAGAAAAGCACATGAACATCTAGGTGTTATATATGGGACTATTTTTGGGTTCGGTGAAGAGTTCCAATCTTGCATAAATCACCCCATCACCATTGATGAGTTTGAGGAAATATGGAATAATATGATAACCTCAAACAATTTGAGTGACAACACACATCTAACCTTGTTGTGGAATATCAGAGAGCAACGGATACCTGTAACTTTAGAGACACCTTTTTTTCCCAACTTGTCTACAATACAACAGAGTGAGAGCATGAATGAAATATTCAAAGATCATGTAAACAATCATTTGCCCTTGCATAAATTTTTCCAAACATTTGAGAAGGTGGTTGAGAACCATTATGACAAAGAGGATGAAGATGACTATAGATATAAGGATGACAACCAACATTATGGTCTTATGCTCCCATTGAGAAACATGCAAGGGATATCTACACCAGATTAAAATTTGAAAATTTCAAAGAGAAAATAATTTTGACCTCATGCTATGACATAAAGAAGTTTAGCAAATATTCTATATATCAAATTTCACATTGGCGCCGAGTCACTTGAATTTATATCTAAGAATATATACAAAGTACATGTTAATCTAAATAAAGAAGAATTCTTTTGTGAATGCAAGCTATTTCAATTTTTAGGCATCTTATGCAGCCATATACTAAAAGTGATGCTTGATCATGAATTTCATAAGATACCACCTCTATATGTGCTAAATAGATGGTATGGGGAGGCAAAAACCACAAGTACAAATAATTGTATTGAAGAAACTCAACCAAATGTTGATGGTACCCTTTGGGTAGGTATAACTCAGTTTGTAGATTGGCAATGGAATTTGTCGGTATAGCTTCTAAACACAAGGAAACTTATCTTAATGTGCAAGAGTTATTTGAAAAACTTACGATGACATGATGTTGTGCAAAAGAGAATGGAAATGGGTTTGTGTGAAGAAGGCATCATATCATCCCAAACTCATATTCCAATAGATGGTAGTCAATGTATGAGGAAGGCATCCCATCATCCCAAGTCAACACATACATGCTCACCTACCCAAATATTATAGAGAAAAATAGGGATTAAACCCTTCAACATGCTGTGTTTTTTAAGGTCAAAGGATATATATATATATATATATATATATATATATATATATATATATATATATATATATATATATAACCCTACTGGAAACCATATGCCAATCTTCCCAAAAAGAACACCAAGACACTAATACAAAACTCAGGTTCCCATGTGTAATGTGCTTGTCATCAGTCCATTAAAACACACCAACCCTATGAATTAGTGGTTCAACTCTTCATTGCCAAGTTTATTATCTATCTATAGGGCATTGATAATTTAACTGTCATGTAAATTGTTTAGGGAAAAGAACCAGAGACACTACTAAAGGGAAATTTCCAGAGCTAACATGAAGCCTGAATTTATTCACTTTTCAAAGATGGATTATATTCATTTAACTTATATACTTTATATAATAAGGTTTAATCTCATGATGTTTCAAATCTATGCCATTCAAGCTGTTTCAAATATCTAAAAGATGAAACACACACCATGATAAAAAGCCACACAGATGTTTAGTGCAATACAATTCTCATAATTCATTCATTCATTGATCTAAAAGGAGATTACAATCAATATTGTTCAGTAATTCCCACTAGTGCACCACATTATAATGTACACTTTGATCCAGTATACACAAGTATAAATAGAACCAATGACGCCACTAATCTAGCCAAACAACATCTATATTTTGCAGTTGCTCTTTGTTCCTTAATCAAGGCCATTTTTACTTCTCCCTCAAGTTGTAAATTCTTAGACTCTTCATTAGTTGTTGAATTTGAGTCCCCACACTAAAAATAAGTAGAATATGGAAGTACTTGCAAACAATAAGAAACATATTACATTTAGTGCATTCCACAGAAGTCTTTGTAAGAAATACAATAAGATTCACATCTTTGTTGTAATTGGGACAATCAAAGAATACTCAACCATAGTTTTTTTGGGTCTTAGCTATTTTAGCCTCAACTATTTTTCCACATTTGTAATACTTAGCCTCTCTTACCATCACAAATATCTAATAAAAATGAGTTGAACAATTGTTGAAATTGTGCAACTATTTTCTTTTTGATTAGCCATGCATTGGGATGACTAAACAACCACACAAAAAGCACAAATATATACAATCAGTAAACATACATGACTTAGATGATCATGAAGCATAGAGATTAAAGATAAATTCGCAAGCATAGTCATTCAAATAGGCAATTAGAAAGCATAGATGACACATGAAAACTACAAGATATTAGAGGAAACTAGAAAACAATAATTACAAAATAATGGGAAATGAGTGGATGGGATTTAGTATATAGTCCTTACGCTCCAATTGAAAACCAAAAGGTAGTGTTGGATCCCAAGGATCAGGGGGTAAATGAGCAGATGGACCTATAGTTGGAGAAGCAAATGGAGAATTTGAAGAGAAATTAGGTCCTTGGATCTTGTTGGATCCCAACCTACGATGGATCCTAGAGAACTTCATGTGAGAGGCAACTCTATCGAGCAGGGTTGAAGAATGCTAGGGAGGTGAATGCTAGGGAGGTGGATTCTAGGGATGCATCTTATACTGATGCGGTTGCTAGGCAGAAGGCCTAGTCACTGATGAGAGAGATATTGAAGGGAGGGAGAGAGATTGTTGGAGCAAGTGGTTGCTAATTGTCAGAGGTATTCCCCTAGAGCAGATGTGCCTAAAGAAAAAAGACAACAATAGTAGCTTGCTAGTTTCTGACTAAGCAGTTTTCTCCTCGACGTATGGTTCTCCTTGACGTCTGGAAGAAAAGATAATCTATAGTAGCTTTCCTGGCCACTAGAGACTGGTTGTAGAAAAGAGAAATCATGGATGTGGTTGTTGGTGATCGGGGAGACTGGCCACTAGAGAAAGATCGCTAGAGACTAATCGCTAGTATTGATGATGCTCCCCTCCCAAAATGGCATCGCTACTATGTGTGTGAGAGAGAGGGAGTGAGAGCCTGGGGGAGAGGTCACAGGGGGATAGAGACAAAGATGATGAGGTATGTTAATGGTTGGGACACAGAAAAGACAAGGGTCGGTAGGTATCAAGCTTCCGTTAGTGGATGTGATAAGATGGCAAATCCAACAACTTAAAAGTTGACTTTTTTGGGTACAAAATACACTCAACTATATTCTATCCGGAGTCTATATATACATGTATATAAATAATAAATTTTTGAACCATTACTACCGAATAATTCAGACCATCTATCATCTTCATCATCTAAGCCTATTGGGTTGGAAACATGAATCCTTCTTTTCTAGTAAGCTTTGTTACGATTATATTCTAATCAATATGTAAAAATTGAAAATTTCTCCTTCCCAAATTAATTGAGGCCTACCTTTTTCTTTAAAACTATTTTCAATTCAATATCATTTCTTTGAGTAGGTGCATTAGTCGATCTATGTAGCACATGGTCATAACTTGTCAAGCGACCCTCATACAAGTTGCGCTCAACACTCACCACCCACACTTTATAGTCTTTCTCAAGGTGTTATTTCCTTGTCTCTCCACACATCCATCTTAGCATAAACATTTAGACACACATCTTGTTGTGACCTTGTTTCTTTACCACTCAAGACTCACTCCCATATAAGATGGCTGGTCATATAAATACTTTATGAAACATAATTATTAATATGAGGGTGATATTTTGGTCACATACTACAATTGAACTCCTCCATTTCAACCATTCTATTGTGACCCTATAACAAGTATCATCTTGAGAATCACCATCTATTTGAATATTACATATCATGTAACAAAACTCAATACATTTTAGTAGATGTACTCCTTCCAACTTGAATTCACCATTCACTACTCTAGACTGGTTGAAATTGCAATTCATATACTCAAAATTTCTAATATTAAGTATGTTCTATTCCAAATATTTCTCCATAGTTTGACCTTCACATTTAATCTTTATTTATTTTCACCAATCAACACAATATCAGAACAAATAACAACCATCAAAAAATATCATCCCAAACATGCTTTGTTAACTCATTTATGACAACGAATAGATATGGGCTCGATGTCAACCCTTGATGTACCCCAACGATGACAATAAATCTTGCGTTTCTCCTCTAGGAGTCCTAATTCTTATAGTTGACCTATCCTACATGTCTTTAATCAAGTCAATGTATTGGATCAACACACCCTCTTTCTATGAAAACATCCATAAAACTTCATAGGGTACTTGATCAGAAGAAATTTTCAAATATGTAAAAACCATGAAAATAACTTATTTGTTTTCTCTATACTTATCCATAAGCCTCCTTATCTTGGAAATGACATAATATGGAACTTCCATCCATGTAAACAAATTGGTTATGTAATATTATGTGATATATCTCTAAGCCTTACTCAATAATCCTCTACCAAATCTTCATAATACTGATTAACTTAATGAAATCTTTAGGGGGTGAACTATAAGATCCTCAAATTTTGTAAATTTAGATTCTATATTTATGAATTCACTAACAATGTATTGAGTTTCTCTTTAAGTCAATAAGAATAATCTTAGAATGATGAGAACCGTATTATGATTGAGGATGAATTGGGATGATGAATCTTAGCTCTAGACTTAAAGTAGGTCTTCAATTTAAAATAAATACAATTCTATTGATCAAATGTGTCAATTGATTCTTCAATTGATATATCATAGTGTTTTAAACTTGATTGAGTAAAAATAAGATTATTATTAAGCTAGTGAAGCCCTTGGAATGGGCCATGGGCCCTAGAATCCAATTCTAACATGACTAGACTAATAAGGTCTACATATGGGACCTTAAAATGCAAAAATGATGAAATAGGTATTTACATGATCATAATAAATACTAATGATAATTTAGTATGTTGATAATTGTAATGTAGGATTATAGAAAAAATCCCAAGGATTCCAAGAGAACCTATGACCTAGGTTATTAATTAAGTAATCATCTAGGTTTTGTTTAGAAGCCATGTTTTAGCTAACTAACATGATAATTAGGGTTTGATCTTTCATCAATGAAAGATAATGGGGATGTGAGAATTATTCTAAAATTTGATATTAAATAGGGTAGTAATGTGGCCTAGGGAATCAATACAAGAAAATGGGTTTTAATATAAAATAAGTATAAAAGCAAAAAAAAAGTATGAGGGAGTCCACTTGGATCCTGACTCTAGATCTAGGCCAAACCGCAAGTGGGAGCGCATCTCCTCCACCCGATCTCTGGGCCAAAATTGTGCAAGAAGAAAACACCCGAGATCCCTAGACACCTCTCCCTCTCTACTAGATAATGCTATAATTCTCCCATTATCATCAAGAAATTAAAAAAAATACAACTAATCCTATGCTCGAAATTATTTCCCCAAGATGCGTCAACCTCCAAACACCGATGTAATCCAAACCGGTAGCCATGGCCACTACCACCAATCCCTTTGACCCTGTGCCTATATAAGGCCACCAATAGCTTCCCCGAGGCCCCTGGATCTTAGAGCAACCTCTGGCTTCAACCCGACTACCACCACCAACTCCTTTGTCTTATGCCTCATGCTTCTCAATCCAAAGACTACTCTATGCCATTCCAACCACATTTTGGACAACACAAAATGACTAAGCAAGTACAAAGGGCATCGACCGAGTAAACTAGATTGTTGGACCCATCTCTAATACTCAGGAATAGAGAGCCAACATTGCCTTGACCTCTGCCATGGTTGAAAATGATCTAGACCATGAGAATAAGAAGAAATGGGTAAGAAGACGAAGTCATGACAAATTACCTTCCTACCCCTAGACCTATTGTTGTAAGGTAAGGGTCTTTTCTGGCCTTTGCCTCAACTCAACCACACAAACACCGGTAGACTAATTGGCATGAAGCCCAAGCCCATGACTGATAGGGATAGATATATATTATCTGACATGAATTACTGTGATTGGCCCCAAATTGTTGGTATGTATGCCCAAAGATCCAATCATATGATGATTGCAATGACATATCTTGCAAATAATTTGATTAATAATAAAGACAATATTCCTACTTATTTATTATTTAGTTATGAGATAATCATGTAACACAATAAATGTCTAAAGAATGATATTACTCAATGACGTATGTCTTCGAGTTGAGGACCTAAACGATGAGATCATACATATGTCAAGAGTATATGCATTATTGTCGTGTCCCTAGTCGGATGTTATTGTGGAAGATAATAGACAATGATAAAATTTATGTAAAGAGGTGAGATCATCTCTGTGACGACCCCAATTTCTATATACTTTCCTTAATGACATTCCCAGATATTCATGCATTCATATCTAAAGATGTCAAAAGGGAAACTATAAGAGATTGTGGTAGTCAACTATATCTTCAGAAGGAACCAGATCGTGTTCACACACATCATTGATTAGTCGCACAAACAACATCCATTGAAGATAGTAAAAGTCATACATATTAGTTAAGAAAAGGAAGAAATAGTTCTTATGGAATGAAAATACATAGGATATGGAGACTTCTGTACAACATCTAGTAGAATAATCAACTATCTAACTAAAAAAGAGATACGAATGGAAATCTAGCTAGTCTATCCTCCATGCCCATTTATTTGGTAGCTTTAGGTACTTTAAGGTGCATTATTTGTTCCTTGTACCTAAAAAAAATGAGAAAAAATATCATCAACATATGTTGGTACATGGCTCAAAATATAGTACTATGATTGCATAATTCAAATATTTGAAGAAATAAAAGGAAGAAAAGAAATCCATTGTTTAAGGCAGATAATCAGGTAAACACATCTTTTATATGTATCATTGGATGCAGTTGTACTAAAATTTCTATTATCACTTATCATACATCCAGAATGGATAATTTACTTTATCATACATCTAGCATGGGCAATTCATCATACATCCATACTAGGAAACATCCCATACATCCATACTGGGCCATTTGTGCTCTAGTAGCTACAACTCATCAATAGTTCATTTATGTTCCATTTAGATTTGGCTAAGCATAGATACTAATAGTCATCCAACACAATATAACAAATAAGTCACCCAAGATACATCATAGTTTATGCAACCATGGGAAAAACTAGTCTTATACTTAATATATGCCACATACCTATTTTGATTAGATCTGGAATGCAAGAGTCTAGAGGAACAGTAAATAGATCACCCTGAAAGGAAATCAATACCTAATGTCATTATGTGTTATCAACACCTCATATTAGGGTCTTTGACTCACTAGGGTTTCCTTTTAGTGTCATTGACTCAGATCAGAGTATTTGAAGGGTTTGAGAGTGAATTGGATAATTGGTTCTTTCCTTACTCATCATTATTGAAGGAGAGAGAAAATAGGGGTCATTCATGTGATACTAGTGTGAACCTATTATTGATCTTCATTTTAGGGTTTCAATTTAAGGGAATCAGGGTCAGATCTGATAGTTCAAGGTCTTACAAATATATTGTCATTTATTTTCATATTTATTTTCCACAAATTCAAGTTTAAAAGGATATAAAACAAAGTCATACAAGAATAAATCCATCTAGGGTTGGATTTAGGTACATGTGATAATTTATATAATTTCTCCTCATTTTTATGAGAACAGGGGTATTTTGTGGGAAGTTTTCGGACTTGGGAGATATTTATTATGGGTTTTGCAAGACTGGCCAATCATGTAATTTTCTAGAAGAATAAATGAAAAATAAAAAAGAACAGCGTGGCCGGCCTCATGGATTAGAGGAGGGATCTGACTCCAAGGATCCTCTCCTTAACCTGCGAGCCAGCCTCAATCAACTGGGTAGGGCCAGGTGCAAAGGATGCAAATTCCCATGAGGGTCAAATGAGCATCGTGACAGAGCATTGGCAAGGAGGGCATCCTGCCCATTTGATTGTTGCTCGTGCCATGGAAGCAGAGCACGATGGATGCATGGCAAAGGTGGTGATAGCTCGAGGTATCTAGGTGGTTTCTAAGTGCGTAAGGATGAGTGGGCTTTGTTCACGGAATCACCCCAAGTTCAACAAACCCAAGAGGTTCGCAGGAGATGGACCATAGCCTTGGTTTAGATCAACAGGTAGACATGAAATGGAAATGGGGTTTTTGGGGTTTTCCTACCCTCGAGTTGGATTGAGGGATCCGGAAGATCCGCACGTGGTTTGCGATGCTTTGTGATCACTCCCTATGGATCAAGCGTGTCCCGACCTCGGCGGTGATGGAGCTCTAGAGATTAGTTGCAGCGGCTCATCGACCTAGGGATCTAGACCTTCATGACTCCAACGGGAGGTATTGATCACCTCATCAAGGTCCCAAGCAGGTGTGACCTCGATCGATTGGAAAGTGGAGGCTTCTGGAGTGAGGGGGGGTTCGAGTCAGGCGAGTTGAGGGTGCTCAAGGTCGGGGATGAAGGGGTGACCGTCGATGCAAATGAGGATAGGGGACGAATAAAGGAAGGTCGGAGAAACTATTGGTGGGTTTATATAAAGGTAGGGAGGTGTAGATGGGAAAGCCCTGATATGGGCACTGCTGTTAGTGAGAGGCATGGAGAGGAGGGGGTTCACTCTCCCTGATCTGAGGGCCCTGGCAACATGGAAAGGGTCATTGGGTTCAGTTTCAGGAGGCGAGGAGAGTTATCCTTCTAGAATCGTGGTCATGGGTGTGGATGAGTTGTAGGATGGGTCAAGTCTCCGATGGGCTGTTAGAGTAGGAGCCGAGATAAGAGGGAGGTGGAAGACGAGGTCAGATTCATTGGATACTTACTTAATCCACGATTCACCTCATCCAACGGCTGGAGAAAAAGGTCGAGTAGGGGGTTAGTAAGGTAGCCGCGTGACACATCAAATGTCACTTATTTGATCAATTACTATTGAAACCTAGGTCATTGGCATGAATAATTGAACTAATGCACATTAATTTCAATTACTCATAACTCGTAATTGTTTTATTCAATTGTAGCAAGATTTCAAGTGTAGCTTCATGATGTCATGATGTAACTGTGGTATAAAATTGAGTTTGAAATTTAGAGGTTGGCTACATCAATTGACTATGTTTCATTTGTATATAATTCACATAAATATGACACTTGGGATGACACTATATGGAATTGATAAGTCCTTTAGCCAATTTAGTAAGGGAGGTGGTTGAGGGTATTATTGGAATGACAAAATTATAATAGAAAGAAAAATATATATGTAAAAACTCACTTTGTCACATTCTCCCCTCCCTTTTAAGAATTTTGTCCCCAAAATTCAAGAAACTTCAAATAGATGTGGATAATTCTGCTTGACCCCAGACTTGAGCTCCCATGTGGCATCAGTCTGATCATGGTGGCTCCAAAGAACTTTCACCATGTCTATATGCCGATTACTATGAAGCTCCTTTGTCTTGAAATCAAGAATTTTGACTAGGGAATTAGCATAAGACATATCATCTTTCAACTCGAGAGGATCGTGATTCAAAATGTGACTAGGATCTTTGACGAAAGGCTTGAAATTCGATATGTGGAAGACATTATGCATGGAACTATACTAAGGTGGAAAAGCAAGATGATACACACATTAATCAACCCTTTCTAGAATCTCAAAGGGTGCAACATAATAAGGACTGAGCTTTCCTTTATTCTTGGACAAAGCTCGAATAAGTCGAATCTTCAGAAAGACATGATCACCTTCCTTGAATTGATGTTCCTTCCTATGAGAATCTGCATAAGATTTCTACCTATACTGTTCCCACTTCATCCTCTGCCTGATTTGTGCAACTTTATCTATATACAACTGCATCTCCTCAGATTTCATCAAAGTGTGTTTTCCAACATCATCCCAGTGTAGTGGAGATCTACACGGTCAACCATAGAGAGCTTCATAGGGAGGCATCCAAATACTTGCCTAATAGCTATTATTATATGAAAACTCAGCTAAGGGCAAATAGTGGTCCCATGAGCCTTCCCAATTAAGAACACAAGCTGACAGAAGGTCTTCTAGAATCTGTACAGTGCATTCTGATTGCCCGTATGTCTGCAGATGGTAGGTTGTACAGAAGTTCAGTTTTGTGCCCAGTTCTTCTTGAACTTGTTTCTACAGCTTTGAGGTGAACTTTGGGTCCCTGTCTGAGACAATGGATGTTGGAACTTCATGCATACGCACTATCTCTCGTATATAGAGGTCGACCAGCTCAGAAACTTTTTTAGTAGTCTTTACAGGAATAAAGTGAGATGACTTTGTGAGACGATCCACTATGACCCATGCAACATCGTATCCCTTCCTGGTCCTAGGTAGTCCCACCATGAAATCCATGGTGTTATGTTCTCATTTTGATTCTAGGATTTCAAGGGGTTGCAGTAGACCACCCAGTCTCTGGTGCTCTACCTTAATTCTCTGGCATGTCAGACAGCTAGACACAAATTTAGCAATATCATGCTTCATGCACCTCCACCAGAACTTACGTTGCAAGTCTTTATACATCTTGGCTGTACTGGGATAAACTATGTATTTTGACCCATGTGCCTCACTGAGAATCTTTATTTTCACAACTGACTGTTCATGAACCCACATCTGGTTTTTGTATTGAAGACCACCATCAAGACACATAAATAGACGTGTTTGAGGTTTTGACAAGATAGAGGAGAGATCTACAAGATCTGGACTATCTTTCTGTGCCTCAAGCAGTTCAGAATGCAAGTCAGATGTGATAGATATGTTGTTGACATGTACACGATCAGACAGAAATTGTGGCTTCCATCCCACTAGGTCCTCCATATTCCTCCACTCAAATACTGACAAAGATGCATTAGCTGCCTTTTTACTACCAAGGGCATCCCTAACTACATTGGCTTTTCCCGGATGGTAGCTGATAGTGAAATCATAATCCTTTAGATACTCAATTCATTGGCGTTGATGTAGGTTCTAGTCCTTCTGAGTCAGGATGTACTTTAGGCTTTTGGGGTCAGTGAAGATATCAAAGGTCACCCCGTACAGATAGTGCCTCCAGATTTTGAGAGCATGAATGATTGTAGCTAGTTCCAAATCATGCATGATATAATTAAGTTCATTGGGTTTTAGTTGTCTGGATGCAAAGACCACCACCTTTCCGTGCCATTGCAGGACACATCTTAACCCATTTCTTGAAGCATCAGTGAAGATTACGAACCCTTCATTTCCAGATGGTAAGACTAGAATAGGAGCCGACATCAACTTCTTCTTTGATTCCTAGAAACTGGACTCACAAGTAGCAGAACAGATGAAGTGCTCGTCCTTCTGAGTTAGCTTAGTCAGAGGAAGTGCCACTTTGGACAAGTTCAAAATAAAGTGACGATAGTATCCGGCTAGACCCAAGAAACTTTGAATTTTAGAAGTATTTTGAGGAGGTTTCCAATCAAGTACAATCGATACTTTGGCAGGATCAACATATATGTTACCCCCAGAAATGACACGTCCAAGAAACATGACTTTATCAATCCAAAACTCATATTGAGAAAGTTTTCCATAGAATTGTTGGACTTGAAGGATTTCAAGAATTGCCTTTAAGTGTTCCCGATATTTTTCCATGGAGTTAGAATAGATCAGGATGTCATCAATGAAGACGATAAAAAATTCATCAAGATAAGGTTGGAAAGCTTTATCCATCACATTCATGAATATGCTAGGTGTGTTGGTCAACCCAAATGGCATCACTAGAAATTCATAATGCCAATAATGAGTTTGAAAAGTAGTTTTAGATATATCAAAATCTTTGACCTTAAGTTGATGGTAGCCAGAATGAAGATCAATTTTTGAGAAAACTTTGGAAGTTCGAAACTGATCAAAGAGGTCATCAATGCGAGGGAGAGGATACTTGTTTTTAATAGTGGCCTAGTTCAACATGCGGTAGTCAATACACATACACATATAACTGTCTTTCTTTTTGACAAAAAGAACAAGCACACCCCAAGGGGAAACACTGGGATGGATAAGTCCTTTATGGAGAAGTTCTTATAGCTATTTCTTCAACTCCATAAGCTCAGTAGGAGCCATCCTATATGGTGCCCTAGAAATTAGAGTGGTTCTAGAAAGAAGATCTATGGATAACTCAATGTCTCTATTTGGAGGCAGCCTTGGAAGCTCCTCTAGAAATACGTTGAGAAAATCACGTACCACCTCCAATCTTTCTGCATGCCCGTTGTTAGGACTGGTCTCTGAGATTAATGCGAGGAAGACTTTACATCCTTTAGAAATGAGCTTTTTAGCTTTAAGAGAGGAAATTATAATGCTATTATAGAATCCACTTCCTCGAGGGATCACCACAAGACAGGAATGAGGCTGAGAGAGAACTACCATCTTGTTTCTATAGTTAATGTGAGCATAATACATGTATAGCCAATCCATACCAAGTATAATATCAAAGTCTTCCATGGTTAAGAGGATAAATTTGAAGGGCATGTCATGATTTTCAAATTTTAGAGGTAGGACATCAGTTTTGTGTAAGGTAGTGAGTATTTTTCCACTAGGACTAGACACATCCATGATATATCCCAAGTCCCTTATATGCAGGTGTAACATAGATGCCAGATTTTGAGAAATAAATGTATTTGTGGATTTGGAATCAAATAAAGCTTTAATGGGATGATCATTTAACAATACAATGCCTACATAGGATAATTGAGTTATGAATAATTTGAATGCTTGGACAAGATATTAGATTACAAAAAGAATTTGGATTACCTTCAACAACCTGGTTGGGATTTGCTTTGGCCTCTTCTACAGTCACTGTGAAAATGCTACCGTTGCAGTGTCCCTGAGGAGGTGGAGCACCTGCTGGAAGTTTGCCAAGGATAGACAAAGTAGGGAACTTGGTGAGGAAATGACCATCCTTCTTATAGTTGTAGCAGACCGGCTTGGTATAGCGACAAGGTCCATCATGCCCTCATCTACAAGTTTTACATTTGTTGCGGTAGTCCCTCAGCTGGTTAGAGTTGCTATTCTATCCTCTTTTTCCTGAACCTCCTCCTTTTCCTGATCCCTTATTGTTATGGCCAGGGTGGAACTTCCTAGACTTATCCTCTTCAGTAGTGGTTAACCCTAAGTATCCCATCCTAGAAGGCTTCTACAGACCCTGTTCTCTTTCCTACTTGAGGGCCATGTCTAGGGCTTCATCTATGCTTCGGGGATGGGAGGCTATAACTAGGGTTTTTAAATGGGCGGCAAGGTAGTCAACATAATGCTCCACTAGGCGATCTTCAGTCTTAATAGGGGCATAGCGTTCTAGAAGCCTAAACTTCCGAGTGTAATCATCCACAGAAAGACTACCCTGCTTAAGCTCAACATACATCTTCTCCTTCCTCTTCCTCTCATCTATAGGCATAAAATGGTTAGTGAAGAGGGTTTTGAATGCTTCCCACCCCATGTTATCTACTTCTTCTCCCCTATTCCCGCCATAGTTTCCCCACCAGATTTTTGCCCCTCCTTTAAGGAGATGGGTGGCAAATTTGATTTTCTTCTCACTGGGTACTTCTAGGGTACAAAATGTGTTTTCCACAGACAAGATCCATGCTTCATCCTTATCCATGACTTGAGGTGGTCCTCCCCCAAAAAGCTTTCAGGATTGAGCTTAATGAAATCTAACACAGTCACCTCCTTCCTAGATGAGCTGGGTTCAGGAGTTCCTTTTAGGGCAAGGGTCTCCATGAAGTCTAGAAAGATTTTCTTTTATTCTTCCCACCTTTCTCTAGCCGCACTATCGGGATCAGGTATCTTAGAGGTTTCGGGTTCCTTCCTCTTATTAGAGGATGACTCTTTAGAGGCTTTGGAGTTACGGGTCTTGGGAGGCATCATGAAATCAGGTGGACCATATTAAATTTATTGTCATCTTTTTTTGGCTCATATTATAATTCATTATTCTCATTTATTAATTATTAATAATCTTACTTTTATGATTTTTGGAGGATACCCTAAAATCCTTATCGGTCGGTCCTTAGGACTTTCTAAATAGAGTGACTCTTTTCCTAACCTTACATCATAAAGGTGAGAGGGGGAATTAATAAATGAAGACGAGGGGGAAACTTTTCCTATAGAAGAGATGAGGGGGAATATTTATAGATGAGAAGGGTCCTAATTAAGGTATGCCCAAGAAGTAGGGGACATTTAAGATATCATCCAGGTAGACTTATACTGCCATATACGTTGCCTCATGATTGCCAAGCTAAGTGGCTCAGAGACTTTAGCCAGACCCATGGCAGATGCTATCCTAGACACCTCCATCCTTCATATCCCTAACTCAAGGACTACCCTAGACTCACAATAGGGTGAATGAAGTTCATGTGACCACCATGTGTGAACATTGGCTCTGATACCAATTGTGAAGACCCCAATTTTTATATACTTTCCTTAATGACATTCCCAGATATGTGTGCACTCATATCTAAAGATGTCAAAAGGGAAACTATAAGATATTGTGGTATTCAACTATATCATAAGAAGGAGCCATATCATATTCACACACATCATTGATTAACCACACAACCAACAACCATTGAAGATAATAAACGTCATACATATTATTCAGGAAAAGGAAGAAATAGTTCTTATGGAATGAAAATACATAGGATATGAAGAATCCTATACAACATCTAGTAGAATAAGCAACTATCTAACTAAAAAAGAGATAAGAATGGAAATCTAGCTAGTATGTCCTCCATGCCCATTTATTTGGTAGCTTCAAATACTTTGAGGTGCATTATTTGTTCCTTGTACCTAGAAAAATACGAGAAAACAAATCATCAACATAAGTTGGCACATGGATCAAAATATAGTACTATGATTGCATGATTCAAATATTTGAAGAAATAAAAGGAAGAAAAGAAAGCCATTGTTTAAGGCGGATAATTAGGTAAACACATCTTTCATACGTATCATTGGATGCAGTTCTACTACAATTTCTATTCGCACTTATCATACATCTAACATGGGCAATTTACTTTATCATACATCTAGCATGGGCAATTTATCATACATCCATACTAGGCAACATTCCATACATCCACGCTGGGCCATTTGTGCTCTAGTAGCTACAACTCATCAATAGTTCATTTATGTTCCATTTAGATTTAGCTAAGCATAAATACTAATAGTCTACCAACAAAGTATAAAAAACAAGTCACCCAAGATACATCATAGTTTATGAAACCATAGGAAAAACTAGTCTTATACTTAATAAATGCCACGTACATATTTTGATTAGATCTAGAATCCAAGAGACTACATGAACAATAAATAGATCACCCTGAAAGGAAATAAATACCTAATGTCATTATGTGTTGTCAACACCTCATATTAGGGTCTTTGACTCACTAGGGTTTCCTTTTAGTGTCATTGACTCAGATCAAAGTATTTGGAGGGTTTGAGAGTGAATTGGATAATTGGTTCTTTCCTTACTCATCATTATTGAAGGAGAGAGAAAATAAGGGCCATTCATGTGATACTAGTGTGAACCTATTATTGATCTTCATTTTAGGGTTTTGAGTTAAGGGAATCAGGGTCAGATCTGATAGTTCAAGGTCTTACAAATATACTTTCATTTATTTTCATATTTATTTTCCACAAATTAAAGTTAAAAAGGACATAAAACAAAGTCATAAAAGAATACATACATCTAGGGTTGGATTTAGGTACATGTGACAATTTATATAGGTTCTCGTCATTTTTTTGAGAACAGGGGTATTTTGTGGGAAGTTTTCAGACATGGGAGCTATTTATAATGGGTTTTGCAAAACTGGTCAATCAGGTAATTTTCTAGAAGAATAACTGAAAAATAAAAAAAGAACAGTGTGGTCGGCCTCGCGGATCAGAGGAGGGATCCGGCTCCACAAATACTCTACTTAACCCGTGAGCCAACCTCAATCAGCAGGGTAGGGCTAGGTGCGAAGGATGCAAATGCCCATGAGGGTCAAATGCGCATTGTGACAGAGCATGAGCAAGGAGGGTATCCTATCCATTCAATTGTTGATCGCACCATGGAAATAGAGCACGATGGATGCAGGGCAAAGGTGGTGATGTCTTGGGGTAGCTAGGTGGTTTCTAAGTGCGTAAGGATGCGTGGGCTTTGTTTGAGGAATCACCCCGAGTTCAGCAAACCCAAGAGGTTTGCCAGAGATGGACCATAGCCTTGGTTTAGATAACTGGTAGACATGAAATGGAAATGGGGTTTTTAGGTTTTACCTACCCTCGGGTTGGATTGCATTTTTTATTATTTCTTTTAGATTTTTATAATTTCTTTTTGCCTTCTGAGCACAATTCCAGAAGTGTATCTCCTCTTTCTGCTGAGTTTCCATTTCAGCAGTACTGCTTTCTAGTTATTTTTTTTTGTAATTTTAGTTATTTCATAATTTCTTAGATTTATAATTTTTAGTTCTGTTTGTAATTTTGACTAACCTTTTATCTCGCAATCTTTCTTCTCTCGTTCGTTGATTGACATATCTTTCAGGAACTTTTCTTTTCAAATGGAGTGGACATCCCAATATTCCCCACAATGTTATTATTGTGGTTTTTACCACCATGCATCTCTTTCCTGTTCGAATCTACCCCATGCTTATAATAGCATCCCTTTTAATTGCGAGCCCTTTCATCCTGGTGGGTACAATGTGAATCCACATTTTTTTGAGAACCATTATGGGGAACCTTACTATCCATATTCTAATGGGGGATATGATCAATAAATTTTTTTGGGGTGTAACCAACAAAACCTTGGGGGTTATGAGCATGTTTATGAAACCCAATCTAATCTTCAACAAGAAGAGAGACTTAGGGCCCTAGAGAAGATAGCAGTAGAAGGAGAAACAAAACTAAAAGCCAGCCAAGCCTTCTTAACTGCCCTGCTAGAAGCCCAAACCCAAAATATAGATTGTTCAAATATGTTTCCTCATGATTTGGTGACACCTTATAATATTAAATCTTCCTACCAAGATGGACGCAATGGAAATTACAATCCACCATCTTCTGGAGATTATTATGAGGAGCAATGCCACCCAAAACAATATGAG
The DNA here is from genome assembly GCA_963693085.1 of Alisma plantago-aquatica. Lineage (NCBI taxonomy): Eukaryota > Viridiplantae > Streptophyta > Magnoliopsida > Alismatales > Alismataceae > Alisma > Alisma plantago-aquatica. The sequence goes on along the minus strand of OY856409.1, from coordinate 837,821,584 downwards.
GAGTACTATGGCCAAGGACACTATGGGGAGTGTGGCGAGGATGACCAAAATTTTGGGGTGTATAAATCCTATGGTGAAATGCAAATTAATCTTGAACAGGAAGAGAGACTTAAGACCCTAGAAAAGATGGAAGCAGAAGGACAAGCAAAACTTAAATCCAGTAAAGCCATGTTAGCCACCTTACTAGAGGATCAATCACAAACTCCCCCTATAGATCTTAAGCAACGCAAGATGGTTCTTCCTGATGACAACAATGACGATGATCCTTATTTTGTGTCATATATGTCGGATCCTGAAGAAATAACACAAACCATAGAGACATATTTTGTGTGTGATGAGGACATTGGTATCCCTATCTTTCCCTTAGAGACTCTTTTACTTGAATACAAAATGTCAAAGAAGGAGAGTCATTATGAAGATCCAACAACTTCTCCCATCCTCAACATAAAGCTGAATGATACCATAGACCAATACCCTTCTTTTGAGTCTATTTTGGATAATGAGCATCTAACCCCCTTTATGATTCTTCCCAAGCCGTCACAACCAATTTCCATCCCACACATGGCTGATCTAGAAGGGGAGATACCACCATTGGAAGAAGCCCACACACCCCCTTATGTTGTTTGCAAGGAAGACATCATCATCCCTCCTAAATACTTGGGAAACCCCTGTACAAAAGAATTAGAGACATATGTTATATCAACAATGAAACTTACCAAACCCAATGTTGACGACATTAATTTTAAGGAGAAACAAAACACTTTTGTAAATAATTTTAAATTGTTTGTATTAGCATCAATTCTCCCATATGCAGGTCATCATGATGGTGGAAAACCTAAACCATATCCTCCACCCGACTCAGTTCATCATGCTCTATTGGAATTACTGGTCGGGTACCTACCAACCTCCCCCAATCCACATCCGTCTTCAATACTTCCCTTGCTATCGAAGGAAGATCTATGGATATTATTGAAGGGAATGTGAGGTGAAAGAAAATATGAACACCCCAATGATCTTCAACGACCGAACTATCATCGGGTACACTATGAAGCTCCGCAGATAAAGGTCCCAACCCTCATACACATCCCCTTCAGCTGGACATTTTTTGAGCTACCTGGGCCACCTGGAAATCCTCACTCTTCTCTTCCCTCCATCTTGGGTTTTGATTTTGCTCAAGATGAGCAAAAATCTAAGTCCGGGGTGGAGGTGGGTGGTATGTTTCTATTCCACCCTTATCTTTTTTATTCTTGCATTATTTCTACCTTTTTTTTGTTTTGCATATAGTTGCTTTGTTCATGGACATTATCTAGTCGGCCATGTTTTTATTTCTTTTGTTGCAAAATGGCCTTTATCTAGTCAGACAATATGAATAGATGTTTATCATTGTACCTCTTTGAATTTAGTAAATCTTTTGCAAAAATTATTACAAATTGTCATATCTGAAATCACCATGTCACCTAGGATCCCAAAATAGCATCACTCCTTGGAAAAGTTGACAAGCCGTATGGAATCAATCAAAACCAAACACAAATTTTCTCTATTTTTAAACTGTTGATTAACTTGATATAAATCTTGTATAATGTGATTGACATGAATGCTCTTTATGATGTAATGACACTTTCCAAAAAAAAAAGAGAAAATAAATGTGTAAAGTTATAAGCACAATGACACCTTTTGTTTTCCCCTTATTTTCTTTCTAAAAAAAGAAGCAAAGAATCACCACCAGACAAAAATCAGGTCCGGGGTGGCATGCTTCCCATAAAAAAATCCATACCCCACAAAGGGGCGTACCATCAACAGATGCCAAAAGTGTACATGAAAAAAAATTGTGACCAATGTAGCCACAACTCCACAAATCTAAATCCCAAGTCGAATAGAGGAGGGATAAAAAAACATCACTTCCTTCTTTATTTTCACACCCCCTAATTTCATCTTGTTCTTGTGCAACAACTCACATAAAAAATACATTAATAAAAATGGGAGTGTCAAAGTAAAAACAAGATGAAGTATGTTTTTCTACAAAATATTGATTTAGAACCAAGATATGATATTTGTTTTTAATAGGGAATATAGAATTTTGTGTTTTGTGGTTTTAGGAGATTGGGTTGCTTGGCCAAATTTGGAGGTAAGGAATAATGTGATGTTACAAGGGTGAGGATAGATATGTTGTTAGTATAAATTGGAATAATTTGTGATTTTATTTATTTGAGGACAAATAAAGATTCAAGTCCGGGATATTTTGATAAATGTATATTTATCTTTTTTATTTAATCTTTTAGATATTTTTTAGGATTGTTTTGTTATTTATTTTCTTAGTTTTGTAATTAATTGTATTAGTTTAGATTTTCTCCCTTTATTTGGAGTTTTAATTGTGTTTGGCTATTTTTTGTAGGAAAATGGTCTAATCACTTTAATGATCAAATTTTCCTTGAGAAGATATTTTACACAAATTCCCGCAGTGACTGACTTCAGTATATACCTTTCACCAAAATTGGTATAACTCCCACATTACAAGGAGGAATTTAATGTGTAAGTATGCGTTGGAAAGAGAATTCAATTGTCTACAAGAAAAATATATTTTCGGACTGTTCCCGAATTTATGACTGGCCAAAAAATATGCTCGAAATTGCTATTATGGAAAATTACTGCAAAAAGAATGCAAAGCAATCAACCGTTTCTTTTCTTCTATTGACCAGATCCAGAAAAGTTTTCAGCCGCCGGCCAAGAGTCTTTTAGAAATTCTTGTATGTAGGGTTTCTACCCCTCCTTCCTCTATAAAAGGAGGGGGGACTCCACTAAGAAAGGCATCTCGGATTTTGTAGTCGTTCCTTGTAGTTGAACTTTGTCGTTTCCATTCATTAGTGTAATCTTTTATTTCTGTAATAAAGTTTATTATTTTCTCTCTGGTTTATAGATCTCGTTTCTTCTTCTTATTCTTTTCTTTGGAGCGGGGAACTAAGAGAGCAAGCTATTTCATTGTCACCAACTAAGATCTCCTAGGAGATTCTGTCACTTCTGGTCTATGGCTTTCTACCTTCCTTCCTTGTTTTCTCCATCCCTTCGTATGACTAGCGAGTAGTTTTCTTACCGAGGCGAGGGGAGCAACCCTTTAGCCATGTAATGACTAAATTGAAGATTTATACAATTTTTTAGATAAATGGATTTTGATTTGGATCTCGACGATTTTAACGAAGTGATCTCTCGTTTTCATCGCTTGTTAATCTTGGCGGATACGACCGTAGAACCCAATATTTAGAACTACCAAATCAATTTCATGGGAATTTGAATGAGACCTCAGAAAAGTCCCCATTAGGATGATTGAACTACGATCCCTGAATGCCAGGACCAATGGATTCACGAGGAGTTCATATTTTGTGAATCATTTATAATTGTTTCACATACCTTCTTTTATCTTTCTTATCATTTCTTTGATCTTGTTTTGCATCGACTAGGGTGGTAAAATCCCTTAGCTTCGGTATTTCCTTCTTTGATTGTTAATCTTTGATTCAGTAACTTTATCTTTTTGGTTTAGTTTTAACAAACTCTTGAAACATATTTTACATTCTCATTCTCGTAATCAGATTTGAAACTCAACCATCTTCATCACCGTCTTTATGGATCAACCCTTCTATACTAGCCTTTATCGGAAAGTAGAAAAGGATAAACTCTAGGATAATTTTCCTAGTGATTGGTGTGCTAAACGACGTGCATCACCTAGAACACCACAACATAACAGTGTGTCTGAAAGAAGGAATCACACTTTACTGGATATGGTGCGATCAATGATGAGTTTTGCTGATCTTTTGATTTTCTTCTGGGGTTGTGATCTTGAAACTGCCGCATTTACACTTAACCGAGTACCATCTAAATCGGTTTAAAAGACACCATATGAGATATGGCACGGGAAGCATCCCGATTTGTCTTTTATTAACATTTGGGGTTGTGAGGCTTACGTCAGGAAAATGTTTCCTGATAAGCTTGGACCCAAGTCCGATAAATGTTATTTTGTTGGATACCCCAAGGAAATGAGGAGATATTATTTATACCACCCTAATGACAACAAAGTGTTTGTTGCTAGGACAGTTGTGTTCCTAGAAAAGGAATTTATTTCCAAAGGAAACAGTAGGAGGAAAATAGTGCTTGAAGAGATTCAAGCCCAACAAGAAAACATTGAGCCAATAGATGTACAAGAGGAACATAGAGGTTCACAAGGTGTTTTGGAATCTCAATCTCCTCAAGTAACACAAGGACCTCGTAGATCTAGTAGGACACGCCTTGAACCTGAGAGGTTTGGATACCTTGTGACTCAGGAAGGCGGTGATTTGATCATAGATGATGATCCAACTACCTATCTAGAGGCTATGGAGGGAGCCGATTATGAGAAATGGCTTGAGGCCATGAAATATGAGATGGAATCCATGTACTCCAACAAAGTATGGACTTTGGTGGAACCACCCGAAGGGGTAAAACCCATAGGGTGCAAGTGGGTCTTCAAGAAGAACACCAACATGGATGGCAATGTGCAAACTTATAAGGGCAGATTGGTTGCAAAGGGTTTTCGACAAGTTCAAGGTGTTGACTATGACAAAACTTTTTCTCTAGTTTCCATGATTAAGTCCATCAGGATCATGCTTTCTATTGTGGCTTCCTATGACTATGAGATTTGGCAAATGGATGTTAAAACCACATTCGTTAATGGGAATATAAATGAGGATGTGTAGATGACACAACTTGAAGGTTTTGTAGATCCAAAGAATGCCAATAAAGTCTGTAAGATACAAAGGTCAATCTATGGATTGAAGTAAGCATCTCGGAGTTGGAATCTTCGATTTGATGAGGAAGTCAAAGTGTTTGTCTTTATTCAAAATGAAGATGAACCTTGTGTGTACAAGAAGGTTAGTGGGAGCATGATCACATTCCTTATATTGTATGTAGATGACATACTATTGATGGGAAATGATGTCTCAGCCTTAGAGAAGGTAAAGACTTGGCTTGGGAATACTTTCTCAATGAAGGACTTAGGAGAAGCATCCTACATTATAGGTATTAAGATCTATAGAGATAGATCTAAAAGGCTTCTCGGACTAAGTCAAAGCACGTACATTGACAAAGTGCTGAAGCGGTTCAGCATGGAGAACTCAAAGAGAGGCAACATCCCCATGCTACATGAAGTCACCATCTCTAGAGCTCAATGTCCCCAATATTGTAAAGAGAGGGAGCGTATGAATGGGATCCCATATGCATCATCCATCGGATCCATCATGTACGCTATTTTGTGGACACACCCATATGTCTCGTATGCCCTCAACATGATGAGTAGGTACCAGTCAGATCCTGGGGATGCTCACTGGATAGTCGTAAAGAACATCCTCAAGTACTTATGAAGGACTAAGGATCAGTTCCTTGTATACGACGGTGAGGAAGAACTGGTGGTAAAGGGTTACACCGATGCAAGCTTCTAAACCAACAAAGATGATTACATATCACAATTAGGATTTGTATTTTGCCTAAATAATGGAGCTATGAGCTGGAAGAGTTCCAAGTAAGAAACAGTTGCCGATTCTACTATAGAGGCTGAGTATATTGCTGCTTCACATGCAGCAAAGGAGGCTATGTGGATCAGGAAGTTCATCACTGAACTTGGTATAGTTCCTAGTAGCTGTGATGCAATTGAGCTTTATTGTGACAATAATGGAGCTATTGCTCAAGCTAAGGAGCCCAGATCACATCAGCGGTCCAAGCACATACTGTGACACTTCCATCTCATATGAGATATCATACAACGAGGAGATGTGAAGATTTGCAAAGTACCAATTGAAGACAACATAGCTGATCCACTGACTAAGGCCCTTTCTCAATAGAAGCATGATGGTCATGCTAGGTCACAAGGACTGAGGTTCCTAGGTGACTGGCTCTAAGTGCAAGTGGGAGTCTGTTGGTATGTATGCCCATAGAGCAAGTCATGTGATGATGTAATGGGATACTTTGTAAATGATTTGAATAATAATAAAGGCAATTTCTGATCTATATGTTTTAACTATTTATGAGATGTCTAAAGAATTGTTTTTACTCGACGACGTATGCTTTTGGGTTGAGGACCTAAATGATGAGATCATACAGATGTTAAGAGTATACATTCTTGTTTAGTCCCTAGTCAGTTGTTATTGTGGAAATAACCATAGACATCAATAACACTAAAGACTAGATTGTGTGTTGGTTGATGACATAATCTCATTAGTCATGATATAGTGATATCAAACCAAGCACATAGGTACTTGTTAGAGAACAAGTGTACTAGATAGACCCACCATGAGAGTGACACATGGAACCATGATTTGGTAGTCACAGTCAGCTCTCACAGTGATGGTGGTGAGTGTGATTCTTCAACCTAAAATCACTACACTCAACACATGTCGTTGGGTACACTTTGACATCATCAAACGCAGTCCTGAAACATGGGTTGTTATAAAGGTGATGATTGGGTGGCTTTGACACATGGGGCTTTTGAGGGGTGAGTGATAGATATGAGATTTGTCCCTCCTAAGGGAGTTTGATGTCCATGGCCACTTGATGAGTAGGATTGAGAAAGGCATGCACATGCATGTGTGAATCAATATGTGATATTGATGTCACACAAATCTCACCCAATCTGCTCTGAGATCAAGGAAATAGATGAACGTTAAAAGGATGACTGTACCATGCCTTGAGTTCATTTAGGAAATTAGTGACAAAGGAATTATACATTCACTGTAACACCATTCTCGGATTGTAGGATTGAAAGTTGTTCTCCAACTTTCTGTTTCACTTAGGTAGCACTGATGTGTGACTAGGCACCGCTCTTTGCTTGTGAAGTCATAAGTGTTATGGACTTGCACTGCCAACGTGAAATGGACCTGTAGGGTCACACACAAAGGATTTAACATGGAAGAGGAGTTTATCCACAAATGATGTTTAGATTGATTACTAAAGGAGTTTAGTAGTTCAATTAAACACTCAATTAATTGATAGCTCAATATCATAGTGTTCAAGGTGTTGGACCGATTGATTAGAGTATCAGATTTATTGAAACTGCAATTGACTGATTTTGCAGAGTCTGCACTCCCAATCGATCAGCTCATGTGATGAACCGATCGGCTCAGGATAGGATGAACCGACCAATTCAAGGGTTGAACCGATCGGCTCAACTGTTCCAACTGAGCGAGTTGGGAAAGTCAGATTGGTGAGAAATTTCCTTTCATTTTACTTGTCCAATTTGATTGGAACAAGGATTGGTATTCAGATCAATTCGAAACAAAAGAGGAAAAGTCAATTGGGAACTGACCAGGGCAGTGAACCGGTCATTTCAGAAGTGAACCGATTGGCTCAGGTGCCCCAACTGATCGGTTCAGGTGTGAACTGATCGGCTCAGGTCCCCAACCGATCGATTCATGCTTGAAATGATCGGTTCAGCTGGCACAGTTGGTTGTTTTGTGAAAAATCTCAAACCCTTCTACTCCTACTTTAATCCCGCATTGCCCGAGGTAGAGAACCCTGTCCCATGACCCTCATATATATAGGGGTATTGGGGGCTTCTCAAAGTACAACTCAGAACAACAGTTGCTCTACAAAGTTTTCGTTCTCTCTGGTTGTGGTAACCAGGAGAGCCCGAGCAAGTGCTACCCGATAAGGGAGGCACAACGAGGGAAAGACAAATGCAGAAAGGCAACTGGTTGCAGGAGAGTGTGTTAGTGATTAATACGTCGACATGAGGGTGTGACTCCTTCTGATTCCTTGTGGGACAAGGAGATCGGAGTTCCAGGTGGTCCGTGTGGACTATTACAGAGGCGGGAGACTTCTGCCGCTCAGAGGACAACTGTCAATCTCGACAGTCCTGGTGAGACCAGGAGCTGCACATACACCTTCCAAGACCGGAGGTGAAGACCGCACAAGCTGTGAGGTAATGTCGCCGAGCAAGCCTCGGGAAGAGGTATGCCTCTACAAACCATCCTTCCTATTATATAGACGTTGATGCGATTCCTCTATTTTGGGTTTGGGAGAAGAAATTTTTTGTTTCCGCTGCCTTCTCTGTCTCCCCTATAACCCAACACTTACAACTCAAATGACTAATGTAGGGATGACAGTGAACTATCCTTGATAGTGGTCTTATCCATGAAGTTTCTAATAAAATCTATTTGTATGCCTTCTTTCCTATGGATTTCTTCTGTTGAGTTTTGAAGTTACCCTGAGGGTTTCAGTTTTACCTTCTCTAGTGGCTTGTTAGCAAGTTTTAATGATCTTAAAGTTATTTCTTCAACTGAACCTTTTCTATATAGAGCTTTAGGCTTCTCTGAGAATGTCTTGATTCCCATATCTTTGAGCTCCTTCTTTAGAGAATCTGGTTACCTGGAAATGATGTTCTTATTATGTTATACTTTTCTTTTGTGATCTTTTATGGTTCCTTTTTCTGCTCAGGCTTGAGTGGAGTAGGATTGGCTATACTTGATGCTTGTATCATTGCTGATTGCGATGCTATAATCTATGGAGCTACATGTGTAATAAAGTGCCTAAGACCCAAATCCAAAGTAATTTTGACTGTGAGGATCAAATAGACTACTGTATTATAATGCTGTAAATTTGAATAGAAATTTCCACATACTTTTCTTGTTGTACTTTGTATAGTGGTTGTAGTTGTGGATATGTCATGTCGTTGAGACTAGTTTAAAGATTTTGTAGAGATTGGCAGTAACTTTTCTAAGACAATATGTCCACATGATCAATACTTATATTCCCTTCTAAATCAGGTGTCGAGGATAGTAGCTGAGGAGCAGGGGATGTGGAGCAACAACGAGCAAGTTGGCATGGAAGTTATTATAGTGGTTTTGGTTTATTCTTTATCTTTTTTCAAGACATTAACATCAGTGATTTCAAATTGTTGTAGGCTACCTCAACTAGATGTAGTTGTAGGCTGCCTGATAGGAGTAACCGGTGATGGGCTCGGTAAGTTGAAAACTGTGTTGTTGTAGGGATAACTATGAAAGCTAATGGAGGATTATTGTTGTCCAGTTATATACAGAGCATGTCCTGTTGTATCTGATTCATGAAACCATTTTTTCAAATCTGGTTGGGCATTCCCCCTTAGAGTGGTCTACACACTGCAAGGGATGGATTTCCCAACAGTGTTCCAGTTAGCTTGTTAGAAGAAAGTGTAAGTGTTGTCTGACCTTATTGTTTTGCATGGTTGATATTTTCTTTAACACCATGTAGATCTCTAAGATAGTTGGCATGTTGCTCAACCTCATGATATGATCTTCATTCAGTTTCAATGATTCAGTAAGTTTAGATGGGTCTGGTTGATGAATGATAATTTGGATCTTTCTTTAATGTTCTAGCTTTGTTGTGATCTGATGAGCTTAATCTGTTGTTGATTCAATAGATTTTCATATTGGGTTTCTGTTATACTTTACTTCATTGTGGACAACAATATTTAATAAGTTCCACCTTGTAAATGAAAATGCATATGTGAATGTATGTTGAATGTATGACATTGGTTGTATAGCTTTAAATTGCACTAGCTCAGCTTGCATAACAAAGTACTGTAGTTGGGGATAATGACGTCTCTTTTCTTTTCAACATATCATGCTTCCTATTGCCATTGAGCTTTCCCCTGACTGACTATCTTATCTTCAAGATTTGATGCCGCTAGAGGTGATCCTCTTGGTTGCTATGATGTGACTCCTACAAGCTATGGACTGATGACATCATGTTATCCAGTCTGTGAGGTTGCAAATTGCTTGCCATACATGATATCTAGCTTGTAAGGTTGCAAACTTATCAGTATCTCTATTAGCATTGAATTTTCAACCCATTAAGGTGGTTTCACACTGATTGTTGTAGGCTTATTGCTATCTCATGAATTAGCTTATTGCATCATCACAACATCTGTGTATCACAATAGGAGCATCTAAACTCAACCAGCAAGTAAATGCAAATCATTGTTATTTGATTTGTTGTACCTTTCTTGTGCTCTAATATCCTCTTATGCTTTTTAGATTTATTTTGCAATCTAATATAATGTATCATCTAATTTTCTATCATAGAATTTGATTACAGAAGGGGGCAACAACTACATATAGGATGGTTGTCTCTCTGATGGTACGGAACTAGCAGTGAAGGTACTCAAACTCTTGTTTGAAATCATGAAACAATTTATATTAGAGATCATGATCTCCACCACGTCCCATAGATAAACATATGTGCTCTGGAGGGATTCTTGTTGGAGAATAACAACCTCATTTCAGTCTATGATTGCTTATCAAGGGGTAGTCTTAGATGAAACCTTGAATCTTTACCTATGATCATCTGGATGCATGTTGCTGTCTGTTATAAATTTTATGTACTTATTACAACTCATTTTGCAGATGTAGGATCAACCTGGGGTGAACTTAACCACATATGACAAACAATCTATTTCTTGGTAAAGTCCTTTTATTTAGTATAAATGGAATTTTGATACAACTTATTATCATGCTCATATTCTCCTTTATTTAAGATACTTCTTACATGTGTTATTTTATTAGTTATATCCACCTCTGATCATTTTGTACTCAGTTCTATTCTATTGATTCTAATATGTACTCAGTTTTATTCTCTTCTTCTCAAGCCTAGGGCTTGGCTGCTGGTTTACCATCTTCTGCTCAAGCTGTCACTGTGCAAGAGAAATTGGATTGGGATCCCAGTTTCCTGAAATGTCACCTGAAATGATTAGCATGGCAACTGAGAAGATCAACAAAATGATACCAGAAGATCTGCAAAAAATGGTCGAGGTTGCATCTTCTCTAAAACTAACTAATTCGCCTGTCTAAAAAGCATTTGCAAGCTCCCATGCCACGGTTGAATCTAATACTTGATCATCTAGCTTTGGAGGACCTTCTACTGAAAAGTTTCGAACTAGAAGAAGTCCAAGTAGTTTTGGATGAACTTTCTTGTCTTGATGTTGGTGATTCTGGACCTTATATTGGTTATGCTTTATGCAGCCAAAGTTAATTGTTGAATTTATTCTGATTATCTCATAGGTCTAGTGATCTCATTCCCATTATTATTCTCTTTTTAGTTGTGCCTACAAAACAATTACAAAAGTCTCTTTTTTTACTATTTTATCTCCAAGACTAATCTTTTTCAATTCATCCAATTACAGGTCACCGAAATTGCACTGATTGCAATAGTTGGAACAACTGTTGAGTCAAGCTCAATGAATTATTTAGCTGCAACTACTATTGAAGCTGGTAATTAGATGATTGAGAAGGTTGCAAGCTTGATTGTAATGCTTGTCCCTGGTGCTGAAGCGCCATCTGAGAAGGTGCTTGTTGAATGGGCTGCTGAAGCTATTTCCAAAATGGGCTCTAAAGTCGACATGCTTAAAAGTAGATAGTCATATTAGGGAAGAGAGCAATGATGTAGAAGTTATTGTATTGAATAGAAAAATATTATATATATGAAAGTATATCATTGGTGTTGTATTCAATCTAAGGGGCAAGGTAAAATGTCCTCCCCATGTAATTTTCATTTCATTATAAATAAAAAATATTCATACTTTTGGAAAACTGAGTTTGGCTGCAATTGGCATTCAATTTAAAAACTTGATAATGAAATGAAAATTTAATGACTAAAACCATGAAAATGTAGTAATTCAAAACTAGTATGCCATTAGTGGCTTTTTTTATACGCCATTACACTCAATCAGAACCGTTTCATACATCAAATTATACAAAAAAGTGGCATTTATATAAAAGCCAATTGATGGATAGTGGCTTTTTTATAAATGCCAAATGATGGTTTAGTGGCCTTTATTTGGCATTTATTAGAAGCCACTAAAGCCAAACATTTAGTGGCATTTACAACTTATGCCACTATCTTTCTAGTGGCATTGGTACTAGAGGCATTTTTTTAAGTGTCAACAAATGCCACTAAACATGTTTAGTGTCGTTTATTTTTTTCAGTGGCATTTCTAAAAGGCCAGTAATGGGCATTTTTGCTGTAGTGAGTACAGAGCAGCTGAGGGACTATATCTGGAAAACACTTAATAATGGCAAGGTCATGACTTGATTTGGTCATGGAGTTTTGCATAAAACTGATCCAAGATATACATTTTTTTTGGTTGGCAAAAAATTTGTTACTAAATAACCAAAACTTTGGGTACATGGAAGTGCCCCGTGGGGAAACAAAGCAGATCCTTATTGTCCCTTCACAGAGGAAACAATAAAGGATCTGAACCAAGAAAGAAATGCCAAAATAGGAAAAAAGCCAAGAGAAGAGAGATTCAAACAGAAAAGTACAAAATAGAAGAAGAGAAGGGGTCGCACAAAGCCAATAAACACATCCACAAAAAATGCATGTAGAACCATCATCTCAGCTATATGTTGGAAATCTTAAGTCATCATCTAAATCTTCTCCAAACAAGATCCCATTTGGGAAAAATTGGTAGGAGTCCAAAGAAGAAGATTGGCATGTCACTCCTATCTTCTTCCCGAAGGGGTCAATCATCTGCCAATAACACAACCCTTCACCCAAAAGGTCAAGCGTAAACTACCAAAGATCAGATCATAAGAACCATTAGATACTTTTTCCATAAGCATCTACAAATGAAACAAATCAGACCATAGAAGCTACTTCCATCAGCTCACCCACAAATAGAGCCTCACAGAATGAATTTACTTCATCCACAAATATCAAGGAGCAAGCTACCTTCAAGTGTCTACAACACAACGTTTAGTAGTTGAACTAGACCAACAAAATAGAAGGTTGCAGATCAATAGAGAGAAGTCTCCTCGTTTTTAGCTTCCTTGTGCTTTTTTTCTTCTTTCTCTTTGATCTGGCTGCATGGTTCACACTAAAATCATCCAACATCTCCTGATCAATGTTACAAGAACTGATCGATGAAGCTTCATTTGAGTTCCAGGAAACCTCTGTTGATACTCCAGTGACAGACCATTGTCGAATGCTAAGTGCTTCACACAGTGGGGGGTAGCACTTAGCTTAGTAAGGAGGGGCTCCCATTCTAGGTTAAGTGAACCGTCGTCCCTCTCATGTGGATGGCAGTACATGTCTGGTTCTAGAGTTCCATAGGGAACTCCTTATTCCTCTTTGGAATCAACTTTTACAGAAGAGTCTGCAGTAGGTGGTCACGTAGAGTTGCCAAGGATCACCTCGACATTCCGACGAACACCTTGCCCCCTGTTGTTTTTCCCAGCTCTTAGTTGCATTTGGCTAGGAAACACCTTGGTCTTTGCAATCATTGGATAGGATGGAATTCGGTGCCCGAACTGGTTACATTGAGAACAGAACTTCGGCTTCGCGACGTATCCCACCTTCAGCAGCTTAGGGACAACATCCACCATTATCATCACCTCCTTCGAGAATACAAAGTTAGATCCAATCTCCATGCATACAAGTGCGTCTTTGAGGTAGTCAATAGAGAGGCATACATCCTCGATGTATAGAGGTTTCCCAATAAAGCTCGCCACCCCTCCCAATCTCCTGCACGTCCAATGAAAACTAGGGTTCTCAAGAATAGTCCATATCGGGAGCTTTGAGAGGGATAGTGAAGAAAGGGGGAAGCCTGGCTTCCACGCCCAGATGATAATCAGCGAGTTGTCCATCATCCATGGAACTTTGTCGATCACCCTTTCCATCTCTGTAGCCATCAGTAGCTTGACTATGAAGCCCACTATCTCCTCCGCGATGATCTCAAATGGGGCACTTGGGCGCCATTGACGGCGAATCCAGCCGTGTAGTTGACTGCGAAATGGTTTTCTTCCCATAAATCTAATGGAGACAAATTCGTCCCACGAGGGGGTGGCTTCATATTCACTTGATATCGAGAAGCACCTCACTCCATTCCTGATCTCTAGCTCGATAAAGTCTATCATAAAGGCTTCTTTGCATGGTCTTCCATTTTGGCTAGCAGCTAGCCGACCGATCACTCTTGATGAAGAAGACGTCTGTTCTCCCGCCAGCGGTTGTGAAATTGAGGGAGAGAAGGATGAGGGGGCTTGTTGAGGAAGTCATCTATGGACCTTGGCCAAACTGGGGTGAGGGAGTCCTTGACACTCCAACAACCACACCTGAGCTACTCGGAGGAATTGGAATCGATTCACTAGAAGGAGATCTCACCGCCGTCAATCTGCCATCAGCCCTAGAACTTCTTCCCCTCCCACACCCTCTTCCGCATCTTCCCCCTCTCGCTATTATCACCTACTGAAATGAAAGGGAATTTGCTTTGAAGAACTTACCTGATGATCCTCTCTTCCAAATAGTAAAGAATCCATGGCCAAATGTCGATGTTCACAGTGGTGTGCTTCTAAATCATTTTGGCTTGTAGGAAGCGAGATACTACACTGTTCTCTTCGATGTCTCAAGAAGCATGGGAATCTGTTCACAGTTGGTGTGGGATAGAGCTCTAGGCTTGCCACTTGAAAGGCCCAAGAGTGTTACCATGGATTGGCTTGAAAGCTACTACAAAAAAGAGAGGCAACACCTGTCAATATATTGCTTGGAAAGATGACTCATGTTTCAGATATGTCACATTCCTTGTGTGGGTCTTACACTCTAGTTACTACAAAGTATTATCATACTAAACCAATCCCAGGAAGGTATGCAACCCATGTGGTTTGTTTAAGGTTCTTCTAGCCTTCTCTTCAGAATCTCATAGAGCGTCTTATCTATGGTTTAAACTGCTGATCTATTTGAATATGGTGGACTGATTTATTGTCTCTTCATCTTGTTCCCATGCTTGTGAGCTATCTTTTTGTAGATTTGATTGCCCATATATGGTGTATGAATATTTGATTTGTAGTATAAGGTTCCTTAGTGTTACGGCTGTCAATGAACAATTTTATACATATTTGTTTTTGGTAGCATTTGTTTTCTTGCATTTGAAAATGAGTTTTGTTTAAATACAATCTTATTAATTCGTTACTAATAATTTCGATATGATCTTGGCATTAGTTCCTTCATGAAATCTGTTAGGTGTGAAAACTATTGGGACTATCAAAGTTTGTTAGTTTATATTTTATATGATTCTAAAATTGTTCTCTCAGTATTAAAGAGTTGTTTCTTTGGTTATAAATCATGGTGCTGGTAGGGAACCAAGTGATCACCCTTCCTTATACCTTTACTGTGTCAAGATTGTTGTACATTGTAATGCACCACACAATAGACATAGAATGATGGATGGAAAGATTTGGAACCTAAAATGATGGGGATTAAGAGCTAGGAAGACCAAAATGGAGATCTGGAGCTCAACTGCACTGCTATGATAGTGATTTGAATAGGTAGCCAGTGACTGGAAAGTACAATACCTTCTTACTTGTTTCCTTTCTTCTCTATTTTACCATGATCATATTTCCCTCTTATTCTTAATTAATAACAAACAATCATTGATACTTTGGATTTGTTTTGCTTTAATCGCTCAACTTGATAATGTGATTGAGGTGATAGACCCATATCATATGTCATTGTCTAAAAATTAAACTGGTTTAGCTTCATCATTGTCATTAAGGTGATACACCCATCCTACATAGCACAATCATGTGAATAAATTGTTTTGCCTATTTTGTGTAATATATATGAAGATCTGGGGCCTTCAGTCAACCAACTCAGGACATTTGGATACAATTTGAAGAATCTAAGGAGGTAACAACAACTTATCAGACATTCATTAGGTTTTCAATGCATTTTTGATAGTTGTTGATCGGGTCTTATCCCTTTCACAACGTCCTTAGGTCTGATAGCATCCCAAACTCAAATGGTGGCTTACAAACATAACCAAATCCATGGAAGTTCCTTGAACCGGATCATATCTCCAAGCTGAAGAAAAGGTTGATGTTTTAATAACTACATTCAAAACACTCCAAATCATATATATAATTTGACAATTTCTTCATATCTAACTCTTTAGAGTTCCAATGGTGTTTACTATTTTTATGTATGTATAGGTAAGTGAATATGCTTCAGCTTGTAAAATCATATTGATGCACTCCAGGGAAGACCAACAACATATTGATCAATTGGTTAATGACATTGAGAAATTGAGAAAGGAATTTCAATCTTTAGAGAGGCCAGTATTAGACATGGAGATTCCACCAGAACGTAAAGCTATTTCTTGAACGAGCTCTGAAGTCAGCATGCAAAAATGTAGATAGTCATATCATGGAAGAGACATATCCAATGATGTAGAAGTTATTGTACTGAATAGAAAAATGTTGTATGAAAGTATATCATTGGTGTTGTATTCAATATAAGGGGCAAGGTAAAATGTCCTCCCCATATAATTCTCAATTGATTATAAATAAAAAATATTCATACTTTCAAAAAAGTGGGTTCATCTACAATTGACATTCATTTATAAATCATGATGATAAATTGAAAATTGAATGACTAAAAGCCATGAAAATGTAGTAATACAAAACTAGTAGTCATTAGTGGCTTTTTTATATGCCATTAAACTCAATAAGAACATTTTCATACAACAACATAATACAAAACAGTGGCATTTGTATAAAAGCCAATTGATGGATAGTGGCATTTTTATAAATGCCAAATTATATTTTAGGGGCATTTATTTGACATTTATTGGAAGCCACTAAAGCCAAACATTTAGTGGAATTTACAATTTATGCCGCCATCTTTCTTGTGGCATTAGTACTAGAGGCATTTTTATAAATGTCAAAAAATTCCACTAAACATGTTTAGTGGCGTTTATCTTTTTCAGTGGCATTTCTAAAAGGCCACTGATGTGAATGTTTGTTGTCGTGTTCATGGAGGATTGGGTTCGGGACCGGTCACTGGAAGAATGTGCAAGGCTACTGAAGGCTTTTCCATGTCATTACACACGACACTTTGAGGACTTGGGACCGCTGCCACCACCACTGGTTTTTTCACTCCTGAGCCCACCCGAGTTAGAGCTCAAGTTGCTGCCACCTCATCTAAAGTATGTTTTTCTAGATGTAGAGGAGAAGCTATCGATCATCATATTTGTATCACTGAGTGACTCAGAAGAAGAACAATTGATCACTGTGCTAAAGAACCACCGAGGTGCATTTGGCTGGTCTGTGGCTGACATCAAGGGGATTTCTCCCACTTTGTGCCAACATAAGATTCGGCTAGATGAAGGAGTGAAGCCGGTCATTCAACCTCAGTATCACTTAAATCCAATCATGACAGAGGTAGTAAAGAAGGAGGTAATCAATCTACTATTGGCATGTATAATCTATGCTATTTTTGATTCCATGTGGGTTAGTCCGACACAGGTAGTACCAAAGAAGGGGGGAATTACTGTCACTACTAATTCATCTAATGAACAAATAACCACTAGGTTAGTGATAGGATTATGAGTTTGCATTGATTATCACAGATTGAACACGGCTACACTTAAGGACCATTTTCCATTATCATTTATTGATCATATTTTGGAGCGACTCACCGATCGCTCCCACTTTTTCTTTCTTGATGGATATTTGGGCTATAATCAGATTTCAATCGAGCCTAAGGATCAAGAGAAGTCTACCTTCACCTGCCCTTATGGCACCTTTTCTTATCGTCGCATGCCTTTCAAGTTGTGCAATGCACCCGCTACTTTTCAAAGGTGTATGTTGGCAATTTTCTCGGATATGGTGGAACGATGTCTCAAGGTTTTCATGGATGAGTTTTCAATTTATGGGATGTATTTTGATGATTGTTTGAAAATTTTGGACAAGGTTTTGCAAAGGTGTGAAGACACACACTTAGTGCTTAATTGGGAAAAATGTCACATGATGGTTAGTGAGGGCATAGTGCTAGGCCACAAGGTGTCTAGCAAAGGATTGGAGGTGGATCTGATTAAAATAGAAGTGATTTTAAAACTTCCTCCACCAACATCGGTGAAGGTAGTTAAGAGTTTTCTAGGCCATGCTGGGTTTTATTGTTGATTTATTTTGGATTTTTCAAAAATCACTAAACCATTGTCTGAGCTGTTGGAAAAGGATGTTGAATTTAATTTTGATGAGAGATGTCTAAAAGCTTTTGAAATTTTGAAAGAAAAACTCATATCCGCACCGGTTGTGCAGGCTCCAGATTGGAGCCAACCGTTTGAGCTTATATGTGATGCATTAGATTATGTTGTGGGGGCGGTGTTGGGGAAACGCCTAGACAATGTTCCTACGATCATGTATTATGCATGTAAAACACTTAACGACCCACAACTTAATTACACCACAGCTGAAAAAGAGTTACTAGAAGTTGTCTTTGCTTTTGAGAAATTTAGATAATACCTTGTGGGAGTTAAGGTGGTGGTGTGGACTGATCATGCGGAAATTAAATACTTGGTGCAGAATAAGGATACAAAACCAAGATTGATTAGATGGATCCTTCTATTGCAAGAGTTTGACATTGAGGTCAAGGATAAAGCAGGGATAGAGAATGTGGTGGCTGACCACTTATCTCGATTGGAGAGGGTAGATGAGAAGGATATTAATATACCCATTATGGAGACTTTCCCCGATGAGCAGTTGTTCGCCCTTAAGCAAAAAGACCCTTGGTTTGCTAACATTGTGAATTATTTAGCTTGCAAGAAATTGCCTGCTGATTGGGGGTATCAAGAAAAGAAGATATTTTTTTATTCTTTGCGATATTATTTTTGGGATGATCCTATTTTGTTGAAACAATGTAGGGATGGAATTTTGAGAAGATGTGTAACTGAAGGCGAATATGAGAGTGTGTTGAAACATTGCCACACACTTCCTACAGGTGGACACCATGCCAGTTCTAGGAAAGCCACAAAGGTGTTGGAGAGCGGGTTATACTGGCCGACCCTATTCAAAGATGCGTATGATTTTGTGCGTAGGTGTGATGCATGTCAGTGGTCAGTAAACATATCAAAGCGGCAGGAGATGCCATTGAATATGTTTTAAGAAGTGGAGGTTTTTTATTTATGGGGTATTGATTTCATGGGACCCTTTGTGTCCTCTAACTCTAACCTTTACATCTTGATGGCTGTATATTATGTGTCAAAATGGGTGGAAGCGATTCCAACCCGCACCAATGATGCAAATGTTGTATGCAAATTTGTTAAGGATCACATTTTCTACAGATTTGGAGTGCCAAGGATGATTATAAGTGATGGGGGAACTCATTTCACCAACTGGAAATTTGTGCCACTTTTGAACAAGTATGGAGTGACACACCATGTGGGTTCACCCTATCACCCACAAACTCAAGGACAAGTAGAGATTTCCAATCATGAGATTAAAAAGATTCTTGAGAAGACAGTGTCGTCTAGTAGAAAGAATTGGAGTGAGTTGTTGGTAGATGCGCCATGGGCCTATAGGACTGCCTATGAAACACCAATAGGAACTACACCCTTTAGGTTAGTCTATGGTCGGGCGTGTCATCTTCTTGTGGAGTTAGAACATAAGGCTCATTGGGTGTTGAGAAGGCACAATTTTGATATTGATGAAGCATGTAAGACAAGGATGCTAGAGTTGAACGAGCTTGATGAAATTAGGATGAATGCCTATGAGAATTCAAGATTGTATAAGGAAAGAACTAAGAAAATTCATGATCGACATATAGTAAGGAGAGTCTTTTACCCGGGAGAGAATGTGTTGCTTTTTAACTCAAGGATGAAATTACACCCTGGGAAATTGAGGTCTAGATGGAGTGGGCCATTCATCAAAGAAGAAGTGTTTCCACATGGAGCAGTTAGAATCAAAGAGGGAGAGAGATCTTTCTTGGTCAATGGCCAAAGACTAAAGCATTACTTTATGGAAGATTTCAATATAAAGGAGCATGAGGTGAAACTTATTGCCCCTAATTAACCTCAAAAATGGATTTGTCTAGCCTAGGACGTTAAACAAGGGCACTTGTTGGGAGGCAACCCAACCATTAGGATGTTTGTTTCATTCATTTACATTATGTTGTTTTAGTAGTACTTAGGTTTTTTTATAAATTTTATGTAAAAATGATACCCACTTAATCCACTCTTTTACCGTCCCATTTACCAAAAAAAGTCCACTGACCACTCTCACCCCATTGTTATTAAGCATATGAACTCTGCACTTGGCCTGACTCATTTGTTGAGTGTGCAGGTTGTGGCCGAGTTGGTGCCACTGACTCCCAAGTCGATGGCACCGAGATAAGGTCAGAGAGATGGGAAAAATTGATTGGTACAGGTTAGTGCCACCGACACTTCTGAAGAAAGTATAGGAAATTGAGTATGACTAACTAATAAGTCGTCAGTACCGCTGACAGCCAAGTCAGTGGCACTGACTCGGCTAGTGCCCTAGGTTCGGTGGGTGTGTCATTGCACCAAAAAAAATTGATCGATCGAGTTGGTACCACCGACAAGATCATCGGTGCCACTGACCAGATAAAGCACCGATCCATGGGCACCATCATCTATGACCCAGATTCATCCCAAGTTGACAATTGGCAGCAACGATCCCTCCCAAAAGTTGGTGCCATCAACTCGTCAACAATCCATCAAGTCAAGATCGTGCACCAATGACCGTTGATGCACTGAGGGTTCAGATCCGCCCCCAGAAGTCGGTGCCACCAACTCCGTCGCAGTAGGGCAGCGCCAAGTCTATAAAAGGAAAGTAGTAGTTTCATTTTCTCTCACAACTTGAAGAACTACTACTCCCCCAAGCACAAGCAACTACACCGTGCATGTAGAAGCTTCATCGAGCTCTTCTTTTCTCAATCTTCTTCCCCGCTCACTTCATCATCATGACGAGAAGAGATGGACCCGCTGGTGGTCTGACACCACGACCCCAACTCATCCACCCTACGGCGGAAGTGCGAAAGGTCTACAAAGAGCTTGCCAAAAGGGCGTTTTCTCCAATGAGATACAGTGATCAACAGTTGTTGGAGGAAATGGGCTTCAACGACAACATGGTGGCCGTTCTTGAGTGCCAAGAGTTTGATGGAAGGTCTATGAACCCCATATTTGGTGGATGGCCAACATACAAAGGAAATTGTGATCGACTTCATGGCATCTCTTGAGATATGTATCACCCTGACCAAGCACGCCCGTCGAGTGGCAAATGGAGAGAAGAAAGGGTGGACTTCTTCTTATACAACACCAACTACACCCGTACTCTCCGTGCCTTCAACAACATCTATGAGTGGCCACATGTGTCATGCCGCCAGCCCAAGAACGTCGACTTTGACACCATATGGAAGGACCTTGTAACAATGTCAGAGGGTTACAAGCTGAACTTTCACCATAGTTCATTGGCGGACCTCGAGCATCCCTTTGTTCGAGTGTTTCATTGTATGCTCACCAACACATTCTTTGCCAAGTCAACCCAAGGGCAAGCGAAGGCACAAGTGCTAGACTTGTATTTTCTGTATCGACTTTTAGAGGGAAGGCCAGTCAACTGGGGAGCATTCTTTCTCCAACATATAATTGCGGTGAGGCCTAATGTCAAGCGGGCCACGCCTATACTTTTTAGGGGAATTATCACACCGATTGCTCTTCACTTGGGCCTGGATATTTCTATGCTGGAGCCACTGAATTCCAAGCTTCACGTAGACTGCATCCATTTCAAGTAGATAGGCCTTATCATTGTGGAAAACAACACAATCTATGCAATCTGTTCGGTCGGTGGAACCTTATACAAGCATCGACTTCCTGATCCTATCTTCAACATCAGGCAAGTTGAGCACTATAGATGGCCAAACATGGATGATGATAATGTAGAACAAGGAGGACATGGAATGATGAGGAGGAGGAGTCAAGTGACGACATGGAGGAGGTTGATCCCACCATTCCTATGACACATCGAGTTGCTCCACAGAAGCGTCCACGTCATTATGTTGCCTCGACATCTTCTGCCCCGCCGCCCTCTAAAGAAGGAAAGGACACTTATTCTATGGTGGATATGTACTCTATGTTGCAGGATATACAGATACATCAACAACAACAAACTGAATCTTTGGCTGGGATTCAAGATGTGCAGGGTTGGTTGTACACCAACCAGCAGGCAATCTACGAAAATGAATGTCATCTCTTGGCCAACCAACAGAACATGCATCACCACATGAAAAGGATGGAGAATTATCAACAACCATTCTTTGACCACTACTGGAGTCAAAGATACTTTGGCTACTACCTGATGCCACCGAATATGCCTTCTTCTGCTCCAACCTTCCAGGGGATGTTTCCTCCCCAGGACCCCACTCAACCACCGCCACCACTATTTTAGTCGGGTATCTCTGTTCCACCTCTTAAGTTGGAATTTTGACTATGAGGTCATAGTTATATTCAAGCTTAGGTGGGGGTGATGGAACAACTTCTATCTTCTTAGTTTCTTTTGTTTTTAGTATTTTGTTTGTTTTATTTTGAAGGACATTAGTTAGTTTTTATATTATGTAGGATCCACAATCTATCTAGTGTAACCTGAGGAGTATTAAATGCATGGTTTCATTTGAGAATATCAATCTATGGGTTGGGTGCACGGAAGAAGAAAACTTTATTATTTTGAGAAAATTTTAAATTTTTTACGAACTTATCTTATGAGTAATTGAGTCACATAACTAAGGAAGTGCTTGAGTAAGTAAGCTCCAGGACATTAGAACATAAATGACCATTTAATTTGTCCAAGAAAAGTGATCGATAAGGATTGTTGAGCCTAAAATGATCAAACACCAACGTGACCTTAAAATAAATTTAAGAAAGAAACCCGTTGATTACCCTGTACACAGGTCATTAGAGAGGGACATATGATTTTTTCTGAAGGTTCTATCTCTTAGTTGTGTGATTTCATCCACCGCATACTTTTGATTGACACTCCACCATAAGATGATTGAGCACATGTTATCATTCTTTCTCTTGATTGCATCTGCATGTCATAGTAGATGTTGCATATAGTTGTTTGCTTTTTTATACATAGAAAAATATGAAAAACATACATGTACAACAGTATTTTGGTACATGTTTTGTAGTTGCATGACATGTTATTCTTTTAGTTGCATATGCATTACATGTCATCTTGCAAAGATCATGTCTAACTTCATCTCTAATATAAAAAGGTAGTGATGGTGCCCATTCCCTGAAAAGGAAGCGGAAAAAAAGAGAAGCATTGACATAAATCAAATATGCAGTGCGACTAGAAGCCTAAAGCAATACTATCATGTCGAAAGGGGCTCAAAATGAAATGAAAAAAAAAATCTGGAGTATAATATCAGAAAAGGAGGGAACAAGGGCATAATTCTACCTTTTTTTTGGGCATAATTCTACCTAATCATAAGGAAGAGTTAGCACATGATGCATGTTAGATATTTAATCTTACATGAGATGAAATGGTAGTTGCATGCATCATTCCACCCCAATGATTAGGCATTAGGAGAATTCTATAAATTCACATCATCATAGGTTCATCATTATTTTTGATTGCATGAATGATTTTATGTGCTCATGATTCTTCGACAACCACCTATTCCAGCTACCTGTTGCTCTTATTGGTAGGCCACTCAGATGATTGTCTCCTCATTAATTATCTATCAAGAGAACTGCTTCCATGTAGGTGGTAGGTAGAGAAAAGAGCAACGTAGATAGGAGATTACACAATGCATCAAGTATGAGCCGAACGGGTCTATCATATTAACTGGTTTAACTGATAGTGTCTCATTGATTGGGGGGAGGATATATTGGATAGAGGTTTTTGGTCATCTAGATGGCAGTTAGTGTTCAGTGGTTAGTAAAGGATGGAAGGAGGACCGAAAGGTGGGGACTTTTTAGATGTACCTTATGCACTTATGTCCTTCAGCTGACTTACCTCAATCAGATCCAAAGGTGTTGTTGCTCGAGGACGAGCAAGATTTCAGCTTAGGGGAGTTTGATGTACACATTTTGAGTCACTTTTACAAGCCTATTTTATCTTTGTTTTATGCATTTGTTAGTCAATTAGTTGATCATATTTTCATAAATCATTATAATTGGCTTGTATAATCTGTTTGCATCCAACTGTGCTCATTTCATCATATTTATATTATTTTATACATTCCTCAGTCTTATACATGCTTTCTTTAGATTTTTAGGAGTTTCCATGTATTTGAGGAGTCAGTGCCACCGATTATCATGGTCGGTGCCACCGAGATGACATCAGGGACCGGACCATAGATGACCAGAAGCAATCGGCGCCACAGACTACAATAGTCGATGCCACCAATAGAGCATTAGAGAGGCAGAGAAGATATGCGCATCATCTCGGTGCCACCGATGTCCAAGTCAATGGCACCAACTTTACCACAACACGACCAAGATCCCAATGCCGTTGGTGCCACCAAAATCCATGTTGGTGCCACCGAATCTGTCAGATTTTAGCAATCTAAATTGATCGTCCCGATCCGACGGTCCATGTTATGTAGTACTGTAAGTTGACCTAAGATTAAAAGAAGGACGACCAGACCTAAGGGGATCATCATGTTGCACTACACGATAGACACAGATGAGAGGGAGAGAAGCACGGAGCCGAAGGACGTCAACCAGGAGATTCAAGCACCTCTGACGAATGATTTTTCTATTGGAAGACTGTAGAACATGCATTTCTTGAGGAGGATCATCTAGAGCACCTTCTTTCCAGGGGTTACACAAACTTCCTTCATGTTCCCCACGTTTTTTTCTCTCCTTCTATGTATTTGCAACTAAAAACCATGCAGGGCTAAACCCTTCCTTTCCTTAGGACCCGGGAGTAGCCTGGGGAATCGTTGTATTAACTTTCTACATGATTTAGTATAAATTCCTCTTTATTCCTGGATATATGATTGTGGAATTGAATGACTTATCTCTGCTTGATCACCATCAGTAGGATTATGGATCGATAATTACTTTGGAAGGAGAATTAAAGGTTAGAAAACCATAATCTATACACTTTCCTACGCGTTCCTTGGGAAAGGCAACATACAGTTAGTGGAAAGAACCCAGAGTTTTTGATAATGCACCTAGACTAAGAGATAAATTACTACATATGTGGAATTGGCTTAGATCTAGGTAGTGAATTACTCCACGGAAGCAGGCAATTCTGACTACAGGCTTTCTATCCATGGTAGGAGTAGGAATTAATATTAATGTGGTAGAAATAAGATACAAAGAGACCCCGTGGTGAAAATGGTAACCCTAAGGAATTCATCTCATTTGAATCAACCATTTTTAATTTTCTTTTATTTTGTTCAAACTCAAATTCAACCTTTTAATTGACTTAGCTGATTGCACCGTAGTTAGTAGTAGTCATCGAGACTACATCTCCCTAAGTTTGACTCGGGCCTCACATAGGCCTATATTACGCGACGCGTGCACTTGCGTTTTTACGCAAAGTATTGGCGTGTCAATGATTCTTTTACAATTGTTCATCACCATAAAAGGTGGTATAGCAAGGTAAAAAGGTATACATCTAATACACCTAATCACATACAAGACCTATTGTAGAGGGCAACCTGACTATTCCAAGCTATCCTTAGGTCCAATACCTTGTATATGATCTTCGTGCATCCTTGTCTTCTAATGTACCTACACTTGGGTGGAAGGGAACATCACCCAGATCACAGGAAACAAGTATAGGCCAACAAAGGCTGAGTATGTACATATAATAAACACTTTCAACATTATATTGAGTTAAAAGTGCAAAACGAGATGTTCCCACAAGAAGGGGGTATTTGTAGTTAGGTAAGTTTAAAAGACTTATAAGAAGAGGAATGAGGTATATTAAAATTCAGATTGCAAACATGGAGAATAAAAGAGCCTTGCCATAATAGTTAACCATATTTCCAATATAAAATAATAAATTTTACATGCATAATAATGTAGACTGAATATACCTAAAATAGGGCCACAACACCATAGGTGTAACATCCCTGACCTGGGTTATGCCTTAACCCTAGAAGTTTTTCTTAAGTAAGTCATTTAGATTATTCTCTTTATCTTTTGAAAAGTAATTAAGACTAAAGGAGAGCTTATGTTTCAATTTTGGTCCTATTTGAATAATGTTGAAACAATATTTTACTTGTTTTGGAATAAAGTGCAATTTACCCAATTTAAGGGGTTACCTTGCAAATTCTACATGATAAATGTTCCTCAAGTGTTATGGCATCATAATAATGAGAATGATGCTTGTGTATTGAATGCTAGTTTTGGTGTAATTTGCAAATTACCCAAAACCTAGGGTTGGATATGTAAAATACCATATCTATTATGTCCCTATTGTTTCTTGGTATCATTTAGAGAAAAGAAAAAGAAAGGGGCGTCTTGTTGGAACCACATTTGAGGAGAGATACTCTTGATAATAAAATAATCAAGAAATAAGCATAAATGAAACCCTAATTTATTTTGTAGCAAAAATAAATATATTAATTGAAGTTCCCATCAACTAAAAAGGCTGTGGTTGAAATCCTATAGTGCTAGGACGTCCAAATTCTTTGAGTGGCACCGAAATATCTTAAGTAGGTGAAGAAATCCACTCACATTTGTTAATTAAAAAGTAATGTCCACTAAAAATGGATAATAGTATTATAATGATTAAGGTGCTTAGTGGTTGCTTTTAAATTCAAGGATAATTGAGTAAAAAGGAAGATGGCTTCGAAGGCAAGTAAGGGAGGGGGCATGTGGCAAGAAAGTGGATGAATTTTCTCCTACTTTCTCTCTCCTAGAAAATCAATTATATGTACTCAATTTTCTCCTTACTTGAAAGGCTATTTTTGCAAACCACTTTCTTTCCTTGCTTTGGCCGACGACCAAGGAGCTTAGGAGCAGGAGGAAAATGTTCCCCAAGATGAAGGTAAGCTCCATGATCATCTTCAGCCAGGAATTGATGGTTGGAATCAGATTTCAACATTCATTTTGTTCCCTGATCCATCCAATGCTTAACCTTGGCTATCTTTTGCATCCAAAGAGTTGGAAATGAACCTTGGATAGTTGAAGGATCTTCTTTCACCATTAGATACAAGAATCTTGAAGCTTTGAAGCTACTTTGAAGGTGGGTTATATAACTTGAACCCATCAATGTTATTATTGATTTCAATTTCTCATCGTATGTTGATCTTTTATTTTCTTCTTGAATAATTGATGAATTCATCATATATATGCTAGTAGAATTTAGAGGTCTAAAGCTTGATGATGATGATATCATCTCAGCACACACCTCAAGAATATAAAAAAAAATGGTTTCAATTTTTTGGTCAAACAGTTTCAAACCGTTTGGTGACCAAACGGTTTCAAAACCGTTAGAGGTCAAACAGTTTCAAACCATTAGAGACCAAACAGTTTCAAGGGATTCAAGGATCGATTGGTCTTATGACCTAATAATTTCAAACAATCAAACTCAATTGGTTTCAAAACCCTAGATCAATTGATGTCAAAACCTTAATTTAGGTCCAAATGGTTTCATCTCTGAATTGACCAAATGGTCTCAAACCGTTTAGGGTTAAATGGTTTCAAAGTTGATTTGATCAAACAATCTCAAACAATTTGAGGACCAAACGGTCTCAAACCGTTTGAGGATCAAATGGTCTCAAACCATTTAGGGTTAATCGATCTTCAAACCGTTTGAGGGTCTTGGGTTGAAACAGTTTCAAAACCGTTTGATGAGCAAAAGGTTCAAGACCGTTTAAGGATATAAAGACCAAGACCGTTTGAAGGTCTAAATGGTTCCAAACCGTTTGAAGGTTTAGGACTAGATCGTTTGAAGGTCTAAATGGTCTCAAACCGTTTGAAGGTTTTGGGCCAAACCGTTTGAAGGTTCAATTGGTCCAAATTGTTTGAAGGTCTAGTTGATTCAAACCATGTAAGTACTAATAACCCCATAGGTGGTTGAAGAGTATCTCAAGGTTGATTTCAATGGTAGTACCTCTAAAGTAGTTAGGTGATTAGTATAATTAGAGTGATTATCCCTTGATGCTTATGAAAGTAATAAATTCAATACACTATGATAAGCATAGCTGCATGTACTTTAGTAAGAGGTTAAGTCAACCTAATAAGGTATGATGATGATGTGTGTTCCTAAGTACATGGAACAATGATAAGTATGATTTATTACTTAAATGATGCTATGTGCTCCAAGATATGTGGAGGCACTAACTTAGGGTTTGGATTAATGAGGTAATCATAAAACCCTAATCAATGGAGAATGGAAATCCTAATCAATAAGGAAAATTACAATACATAAGTTTAATTGAATACTTATGAAGGTATTATGTAATTCTAGACATGTGGAACAATGAGTTAGGTTTTGGATATTAATTGTAATATCAATGCATTCTCCAAGATGCATGGAGTTTTGAATTAAGGTTTGATCTTTGATAATGTGATCATGAAACCCTAATCGAGAAGGATGAGAAACCCTAACCCTAATTTTGGGTAATGGGTTGAGAAACCCTAATTCAAATGAGATAGGAAACTCTAACCCTAATATAGGGTGATGTTATGTGAAACCCTAATATAGGGTGATGTTATGTGAAACCCTAATATAGGGTGATGTTATGTGAAACCCTAATATAGGGTGATATTATGTGAAACCCTAATATAGGGTAATGTTATGTGAAACCCTAATTGATAAAGATGGGAAACCCTAAACCTAATGAGGGAATAGTGATGTTATCTTTGTATTGCATAATGTTGATATGTAATGGACATGATTGTTATCAAGTATACTAACCATGCAGGTATCATGAGATGATGAGAATAACCAGGTATAAGTTATGATGTTAATGGGCCTTGTGAGCCATTATTTTATTTGTTGCCTAGTGAAAGGTGACAAGACACTACTACAAAAACGACCTTTGGCGTCGGTCGTTTAACCCCATTTAGCATCGGTTTCCGACCGACGCCTATGTGGGCGCCGCTAAAGGTCGAACACTTCGGCGTCGGTTTTTTAACTGACGCCTATTTATTCTATAGGCGTCGGTTGTTTAGTAAATAACCGCCGCCAATAGTGTTCGCGCCACAGAAAATGGCGTCATCTAGGGTAAGCTTGCGCCTCTGCAACAACATAGTCTTGTATTCTTAAGCGGCATGGCTTCAATGCCTACAAATTTACGTAAAGAATGTTATACATATATACATATAATCTTGAAAACATATCATCTTGAAAAGACTAGATACAATGTCATAAACAATACTTACACCAGACGTGCTAGGCGATGGGTCTCCAGGATTACTCGCAGTCTGTGCATCAGGAGGAGAGTGGGTCGCCATAGGATGATTGGAAGCCTGAGATGCCTGCCACCGCAGCAATTCTTCCTTGACCTTCTCAGCAACTACATCGTTGACCTTCTTAGCAACTAAATCCTCAACTCTTTTATTCTCCTATACATGGATAAAAGAAACAAAGTCTCGTAATTACCACTGAGAAAGTCATTATTCTTGTCATTATCAGGAGTGTCATTACCACTGAGAAAGTCATTGCAAAAATCCATAACCTCTCTCACCACATAACCTTCAATAATACTCCCTTCAGGCCGATAACGGTTTCGAACATCACCTTTAAAAACGCTCATGTATCGTTCAAAGGGATACATCCAATGCAAGAAAACTGGTCCCAACATTTTCACTTCCCTAGTCAAGTGGACAAGAAGATGTACCATGATATCAAAGAACGAAGGAGGGAAATACATCTCAAGCTGACATAGGGTAACAACCACTTCTCTTTGCAAATTATCGAGAGTATCAGGGTCAATAACTTTACTGCATAGACTGTTGAAAAAGAAACAAAGTCTGGTAATTGCAAACCTTACATGCTTCGGAAATATAGATCGAATTGCCACGGGTAATATTTGTTGCATTAGAGTGTGACAATCATGAGATTTAAGACCTATCAACTTCAGATCTTTCATTGATACCAATCTACGGATGTTGGATGAGTAACCATGTGGCACCTTAACATTTACCAAGCATTCACAAAAAGTTTTCTTCTCCTTTCTAGACAACATGTAACAAGCGGGAGGTAAGTATGTTCTTTTACTACCCATTTCACGTAATTCTGTTAATTCTGACCTTATTCCCATTTCACGTAGGTCCAGTCTGGATTTTATCCCATCTTTAGTCTTACCTGGTATATTTAATAGAGTATCAATGATGCTATCACAAACATTTTTCTCAACGTGCATTACATCGATACAATGCCTGACTGTCAAAGAACTCCAATAAGGAAGATCCCAAAATATTGACTTCTTCTTGAATGAAGAATTGTCACTCCGTGTGGCCATACTACATTGTGATTTCTTACCAAATTCATTGACAATGTCTTTTACTCTTTCATAAACAACATCCCCTGGTATAGGTTTAGGTGCACTCCGTTCATCATTCCATCCATTGAATGCTTTGCGCTTCCTACGATACAGATGGAATTTTGAAAGAAACCTTCGATGACCAAGATATACAGTCTTGCCGCCATGTTTTAGTCTTATTGAATCAGTGTTTTCTTCACATATAGGACACGCTTTAGCTCCTTTGACACTATATCCAGACAAATTCCCATATGCTGGAAAGTCATTAATAGTGCAAAACAACATAGCGTGCAAACGAAATGTCTCTCTTGCTGAAGCATCATAGGTCATCACACCTTCAGCCCAAAGTTTCTTTAATTCATCAATCAAAGGTTCAAGATAAACATCGATATCATTTCCGGGTTGTTTAGGGCCCGATATCAACAATGACAACATAACGTACTTATTTTTCATACACATCCAGGGAGGAAGATTGTATATAACAAGCATGACTGGCCAAGTGCTATGTTGGCTGCTCAATGTTCCGTACGGATTCATCCCATATGTACAAAGCCCAAGTCTTAGATTCCTATCTTCTTCACCAAATTTGGGGTACAATAGATCAATCTTCTTCCACTGTGGGGAATCAGACGCATGTCGCAGGATCCCATCATTATTTTTCTTAACATCTGCATGCCACCTCAAATTCTTCGCATCTTTCGGATTTGCAAACAAGCGTTGAAACCATGATATTATAGGTAGATACCACAACACCTTGGCAGGAGAACCAGTTTTGGACTCCCCCGAAGTCGTCAATTTATACCGTGACGCACCACATTTTGGACAATCTTTCAAATCTACATAGTCCTTTTGAAATAATACACAATCATTCGGGCATGCGTGTATCTTCTTGGCCTCCATTCCCATTGGGCACAACATTTTCTTTACCTGGTATGTTGAGATTGGCAGCTCGTTTCCTTCAGGAAGCATTTCTTTCAACAAAGTCAACAATGAAGTGAAGCTTTTGTCGCTCCATCTATTGTTAGCTTTCAACTTATCCAATCTCAACACAACACTAAGCTTCGTAAACTTAGCACAGTCTGTGTATAATGGTATCTCAGCATCATGCACAATGTTTCTAAAGATAGGAGGTGGATCGGTGTGCTCTACCCTACAACTATCCAGCATCGCATCAACGATGTCTGCTGGAACTGGTTCGTTCACATTTACGTCATCGGAGGCAATTTCTTCTTCCACCCAAGCACTGCTATCGACATCTACTGGTTTCGATTTTGAAATCTCTCCATGCCAGTGCCATTCTGTATAGCCTTGTACAATCCCGTTGCACATGACATGACTTTTGATTTCCTCACCAGTGTTGACTTTCAAGTTGTTACCGCAATGCCTACATGGACAGTAGAACCTATATGTAGGTTTTTTCCTATGTTCCTCGACAAATCTAATAAACTGATCAAGACGAGATATAAACTCTGGGGTGCAACGATTACGAATGGACATCCATGATCTATCCATTCTATGATCAGAGAAAGCAAGTATATATTAGGAAACAAGTATATATTAGGAAAAGATTAGGCAGCATTTCCCCGCTGTTCTCTAAGTACATATGTACTTAGAGAACAAACGGGGAAATGCCAACAAACACATTTGATGTCATTCTTATATATAATAAATGTGTACACATTATACACTTACATCCTAAGTGAGATTAGGTGTTCAAGAACAGTCCCAAACCGGGGACTATCCAAGATTTACTCCTAATGAGTCAATCTTGGACGGGTTTCTAGGCCAACAAACACAATAATAGATATCTACAATGAAGCCGGACTCCATACAAACAGTATATAATTTAGTGATTGTTCATTCTAATTTATACCAATGTACAAGTAATATAAAAAACAATGATTGTTCACATTCTAGGCCAACAAACACATGTGATGTCATTCTTATATATAATAAATGTGTACCACCTATCCCATCCTTGAACACCTAATCTCACTAGTAAGTGTATAATGTGTATTGGGTTTTCAAGAAAATTTCGGCAGCATTTCCCCGCTGTTCTCTAAGTACATATGTACTTAGAGAACAAACGGGGAAATGCTACCAAAATTTTCTCGAAAACCCAATACACATTATACACTTACATCCTAAGTGAGATTAGGTGTTCAAGAACAGTCCCAAACCGGGGACTATCCAAGATTTACTCCTAATGAGTCAATCTTGGATGGGTTTCTAGGCCAACAACATGGTTAATCCTAATATGTTGGGATCACATAATTATACTGGTAGGATTTTAATAGACATGATAAATACCTAATCTATAAAGCATTATTAAATAATAAATCAAGAATTTATAAGTTTCAAACATGCAATAATTCACAATGCAATGTTATAAACTATAGGCAACATGGATAGATGAGACTAGAGTTCATATTAGAATAAAAATTAGCAACTTAGGACAAAGTGTGTTACCTTTCGATCTGTGTAACCTAGGGTTCAGAATATCATGATTTACTTAATGTGATAATCATAAGGACTTTATAATTTGCATGAAATAAATAAACATCCAGCATCTATCACTTATTCAATCTTCAAGAAACCTTGACAAACATAGGAAGTAAATACATGTAATCATAAGTACAACCACGTACCTTGATAGTGATCCATGCAAATCATACATTAATTCACTGAGTATATTATCCAAGCAAATAAGAAAACCAAGAAATTAACTTTTGTTGCATGTATATACATCCTAAAGTGCCACAAATCATATAATAACATTAAACGCTACTCAAGTCCTAATCTAGAGTTTAGGTTTCCTTATTATCCTGTTATCATTAGGGTTATTCTTGAACCCCCAATTCCTAAGTTCATTGATTTAATGACATAAAAAGATCTAGTTCATATTATGTTTAGCCATGATTATAAAACTATCATGTTATGATATTAGGACCACTTAAAGCAGATTAGGCACATTAAGCAAGCAGAGTAGGGAGCCAATTTTGCGCAAGCAGATTAGGCAAGCAGATTAGGTCGGCACATAAAGAACCAATTTCACGCCTGGGTAGGTCGGCAGGTACCTGGGCAAGCAGAGTAGGGCGAGGTCGAGCTGGTTAAGTACGTGGGCGGCGGCTGGCGAGCTCCAGAACCAGCGGCAGCGACTCCGATGAGCAGGGAGCGTCAGCGGCGGCAGGCAGGCAGGCGGCCAGGCGGCGGCAGGAAGGCAGCGGCCAGGCGGCGGCAGGCAGGCAGCGGCCAGGCAGAGGAGAAGGAGAAGGGGGTGCGGTGGCGGAGGAGAAGGAGAAGGGGGCACCGGAGAAGGGGGCGCCGGAGTAGCAGTGGCGGCACGGCGGCGCTGTCGTGGAGAAGAAGGAGCAGAGAGTCGGGCGACAGCAGAGAAGAAATCGCTCGCAATGATACAGAAGAAAGGGGAAGAGTCGGGAGATCGAGGCTTATGAAGTTCCCAAATAGCGTCGGTTGTTTACAAAAACCGACGCCTAAACATCTTTAGCGTCAGTTGTTTGCAACAACCGACGTCTAATTGGACGATATTTTCATGAAAATGTTTGGCGGGAACCACCTTCAGCGTCGGTTATACAAGGATAACCGACGCTGAAAGTGACATTTTCCGCGCAAATTTTCATCGCACATAGGCGTCGGTTTTCTAGGTATATAACCGACGCTGACAATGACACTATTTTTTTTATCGAAATATGGATTTTGCGGGTGACTTTAAGCGTCGGTTTTTTATAAACAACCGACGCTTAATACAAAGTGTTACCCGTGTCTGGCTGGTCTTCGAATATAGATGTCGGTTTGCTTAAACAACCGACGCCTTATATGTTAGGCGTCGGTTTTTCTTAATAACCGACGCCCAGAAAAGTGACACTGAATGCTATTTCTGTAGTAGTGAGAAGTTTAATATGCCTGGTGAACTATGTGAGATGCTTGTGTAACAAGTATCATGAATACCTTGGTTAGATGACCTTGAGGTAATAGTTACATGATAGTGGTAACCATGTTCAGTGATGAACTAAGGGTTTGAATAACCAGATCCAGTAAACATGATGATGGTATTGTTGAGGGATGTGAATTCCCAGTAATGAGATAAGGGATTGAGATCCCAATGTTTTATAAAGTTTTGAAAAGTACTTGATAGAAGTATTACATGTTTCTTTGTAGCATTTGTCATAATAATTCTTGTTTGAAAACTTGACTGATGCTAAAAGAATATGGTAATGTACTTAAATAATCAAGTGGAATTTTATCATGTAGAGCCCTGGCCATATATCCATCATCGTCAGTAGCTGGTGATGGTGAAACAGATTCTCCTACGGGTTAATCCGAAGCGTATATTGTTGAATATGCAAGGTTTCTCTTAGTCGAAAATAGGAGGATTAGAGTGCAACTTCAGTTGTAGACTCAAGATTTGTATAAGAGCATGGTGAACAGGCCCATGGATCAGTGTGATAGAGTATGAATGTGTTCATGGCTCAGAGAGCACGGTGAACTGGCCCGTGGCTCAAATTTACTAGCCCTGGGACCTGTACCAAGGCGGGCTAGAGAATGGGTAGCCTATGAGAGCTAACCCTGTGACTGATGTCACTTAAACAAGAGACTGTGGTCCTACTTGTGGTCTCACACTGACCGAGACGAATGAGATCGTGGAGTCCGGCTCTTCCTTTGATCTTGTATGGCACCGAATTTGGGTTTCACAACCAAAGGTTAGATTTGAGCAGTACGACTCACTTCCTCAGGGCATAAGTATGATTGTAAAATGTAATCAGCCGTGTAGTATATTTGCTTAAGGATGAAATATGGAAATCATTGGTTGATGTTACATTGCTTAATGTATCCTAAATGGATAGATGTTATACATGTTCTTCATATTCCTTATTAAAATGAATAGATGATTTACTGCTTTATCATTTCTAGCTGTAATACTTTAAAAGATGATGTTTCTCAATTCTATTTAATATTGATTAAATCCTGCATTTCAATAGAGAATCCTCTGCTCAGTTTATTACTATTTATCTACAATAATAATATTTATGGCGGAGAGTTATATCTCTCGCTGGGACATGGGTCTCACTCCGTTGGTCACCAACATTTTAGGTGAACACAGATGAGGAGGTAGGGACCATACATCAAGGGAAGGACAATAGCATCATGGATAGTAGTAACATCTTAGGTGGAGATACTGACTGTCATGTCTTGAAGATATGAGTCCTATGTATCATCTCTGTACTCTCAGGTCCTTGGAGTTAGTACTTAGTGTTTTTATGATTGATCTGAGATTTTGGCATTGAATGCCTCGAGGTTTTATGTTTCTTATGTGTAGATTTAACAGAGCAACTGTTGTATGAAATCCTCGAGAAGAGAAGGTACATGTTATGTACTTTGTGGACCAGAATGTATATATAATATTTTGGTTCTTGTTATAAGAGTTTCTTGGAAATGGATATCTTAGCAAATGGTTTTAATTTTTAGTGATTTTTGTTAATCCGCTGCTAATATTTCCTTCCACATTAATTATCACTTGTGTCGTCTCAATAGGATCATGACTTAAAAAGAAATAAGGGTGGAAATGCCACCCTGGGAAGAATATGCATGCCCTTTATAAGTATAGTTGCACATAAGTATGACTATTCTAGATATTCTAGTAAAACATGTATCATGCATAAATAGAGTGGCAAGACTATCAATTTAGTCAGTTTCACATAAAAGGCAATCATAGGAAGAGGGGTCCAAAGAATCCATATAAAGAAAGTAGTTCAGAAACCCCAAGGAGATATTGAACCAGTTCAGGAATTATAAATGTCCAAGAAATTGAATTTACAAAAGAATTAAGAGTTCAAGAGATGCCTCATTAAATGAATGTATGTTTCAATCAAATAATACCCAAAATAAAATAGAGGATGTACATACCTGATCATAAAATAATGGTTAATTCAACTGATAAACTTGGTCCTCAAAGTTGAATAATTGTCCTAAGAACACATTAGGTATGTTAGTTAAACCAGAGTGAACGTGTGTCTACCCTATTATGTTATATATATAGCTCTTACCCAAATTAGTATCACCTAATGGTGTGCTAGGATTTTTAATCATTATGTGAAGATAAGACCCAATATGTATCAACATATAGATAGGGTTTATAACATAGGTGGATTATATTAGTTGTAGTTGTCCTTTGGTTTCAAATGACTCATTTATTTCCTCAAATTTGTCTTAGACATCTTCCCGATATATTTCTAGGGTTTTAGGATCTCAATAGAGTATTAGAGCCATATCACCACAAATTATAGGAACTCATTAATGTGAAGTTACCATTCTACCATTAATGCATTAAGGCCTTAATATGTGTCTTTGGTGGTTATTAGATTCAGTTAAGATTCATCATATTCTTACTTTTATTAGTTGACTCATAATCACACTACTTAACATAATTCATGAGACCTACATTTTTCATGTCAAATCTCATGTCAATTGCATGCATGTGTTTATGTTTCTATGCATACTTACTAAATAAATGAGATGAGCGTCCAAGACAAATTGTTATGCATATTAGTGTGTAACCCACTTCTATGATCCTTTAAGAACTTTACTTTACATTGTCTCTCTTATTTACCATTTTATAGTTCAATTTGGATGACTATACAACCTAGATCATCTTTCCTTATAAAATGATATTAAGTTTGTGTATTAGTATTATAACATTAGGATAATTCATATTACCAATTAGGATACTACTATTATGCATTATCTGAAGGAATCTCTTATCACTGTTATCATCTAACATGCCATTAAGTATATTCTCATTATCAATTTCTAAAATCTAGTGCATAGAGAATCGTTCACTAACCTATATGATTTGGAGAACTACTAATCTCTGGTCTGATAGATAACATCGAGGTGGAAATATCTTTTTGGGAAATCTTCATTTGGTCCTTATTCACATGGCCAAAGAGGGTATCCCTCATCGGTAGGACGCTCATGTGAATCCAGGAAACCACCACGATCACACTTGGAACTACTGTAACTCCACATTCAGTTGTAGGTGACTTTTAGCAACCATGATTGTGGGCTCTGATCTCCAAACCACGATATAAACACGATTTAAACTTAGCGGAAGCGAATCGATTAACAGCGGAAGACAAAAATCACGGGAAATTAAAACTTTTCGAGACAAGAGCTTGAATCCATAAAGCTTCATTCATAAAAGGAGATAAACTATTTACATCTCATGATAATTACTTCTTGAGTAATTATATACAACAAGATACAAAATCTCAAGAACTCATAACCAAAAGACTCCAAGACCTGAGAGTACAGAGGACACATAGGACTGACTCTAACTACACCACATGGCAGGCTAAATCTCCACCTGAGATTTACTGCTGCTCCTGGTGCTGTTGCTGCTGGGACTGGTCACCTATAGACCTGTTGCTCCGTCTCCGATGTCCACCTAAAAAGTTGAAGTCTACGGGGTGAGACAATTGTACATAATTGCCCCAGCGAGAGTTATAACTCTCCTCCAGAAGCTTTATTATAATATCAAAGAATAACTTAAGCAGTAAAAGCTTACAAAGTATTCAATAGCAGATACAGTTGTATACAAGAGCTCAACATGTATCAAGCATGAAGAACATATGCACTATATAGTGTAACATCAATCAATTAGCTCATAGTTACATTTAACAGGTATACTACGCTGTAGATTATGTTTTTCAAACATTCTTATTATTATGCCCTGTCGAGATGAGGTTTACCACTCATACCCCAACCAATCACTGTTAAGTGCCTTAGTATCATACTAGGTCATCGAAAGAGCCGGATTCTCATGACCTTCACCTTCCTCAGTCAGTAAGAGGATCACTTGTAGGACATCTTGTGTCTCTACTATTATAGCTCACCAGGGTAATCTGGTCCTTCGCTATTTTTAGAGTTACAGTGGCGTTCTGTACTCTCTTCGTCATCAGGAGATTTCATGTTTACCTTCTACTGATGCGGTATCTGTGCTTTCTTCGTCATCAGGAGATTTTGTGTTTACCTGCTACTGATGCGGTATGGATTTGTAATGAAGGATTGACGGATTATACATCTACATCAAATTCCTACACTAGGATGTAAGGTTCTACACATCCATATACCCCACATACTCAACATTATGTGATCCAGGAGTTCCCGTAGGAAAACCTTTTTCACCATCATTTGATCTCTGACAATGATGGATCTATGATCAGGGCTTCTACATTACACTTGATTAGTTAGGTACATTCAGTATTCTTTTAATATCATACATTGTTCTTCAAACAATAACAGTAGCATAACAGCTATGAAAGAAGAATACTAAATGTAACAAGCCTAACTCTCATCAATCATCATTTCTCATTATACTCATCACAAGTCATCTCTAAAGCATGACCTTGATGGTTTTCATGGCTCTCACAGCCCATTAAAAATCATAAGATGCCACTGACAAGGCATCAAGATATTTAACTTATTCATAAAGCTTACAACATGCTTTTAATGAATATAGTATCATCATTCATACCTGGATATGATCACCTTCATATCAGAACGTGCATGGTTAATTCAACTGATAAAGGTAATTCAAAACAAGAATATACTTTCCACTCTTGTCATAAGAACTAAGTTCTCTGATTCTCATCAATTAGAGTTTGCTACTCATATTGCATGTCATCACCCTTGAATTAGGGTTTACTATTCACATTATGGTGAATTGAACTCATAACATCATTATGTATGAGGAACATCATCATTGATGCTCTCAGATTAGCTTAAGATTCATCATTTATCATAATTAGGGTTCCATGATCTCGCATAGGTGGATCATACCCTAATCATGCACATTCATGTGTATTGAAGGTACTTTACTTGAATTTCCATCATAAAAGGGTACTTTATCTTTCTTAAGATACTTTCTCTCTCCTCATACTTGTAGATGGTGATAACACCAATCTAGATCAGGTTGGGTTAAGTCCTCTTTGATTAACATAGACCAAATCACCACTATTGAGTGATTAGGGTTTGATTAGAACAAGGTTTCACTCAATTGAACCTTTCAAGAGTATTATGGTAAATTACACATTGATCATCATCATGGGTTAATTTACTAACCACTTGACCCTTAGTGTCTTTTGGTATCATTAGGGTTCAGGTTGAACAACTATTAAACCATTTAAGCCTTCAAGGCATTAGGCAGACTTAACTTCAAAAGTCTCCAAAAGGTTTCACACCTTCAACATTCAAACGATCCTGAGATCGTACAAGGTTGTAGACCGTTTAAGCTTTGTAGACCGTTTAAGGTTTGGTTGACTTCAAGACCGTATAACACTCAAGACTGTTTACCCTCATTCGGTCTTGAGGTCGAATGACCTTATACGGTCTTGAGGTCGAATGACCTTATACGGTCTTGAGGTCGAATGACCTTATACGGTCTTGAGGTCGAATGACCTTATACGGTCTTGAGACCGTTTGCCCAAAAAGGGCAAATTAAGCAGATTGAAAATAAGAACTAAATTCAATTGAATTTGCTAATTGTTTTGCCTATATCTCACGATTCCTTTGGAGTTAACCTCTCAAATTTTGTGGGTGATTAACCTACATAATTATGAACAGGATTCTCATACGTTCCACGCTTGCTCAATGCAGACATACGGTCTTGAGACCGTATGCCTTCATACGACCTTGAAACCATTTGCCCATCAAACGGTTTTGCAAACCATATGGGCACTTGGTTGAGGTCGTATGGCAAAGTGGAAAACCGTGGATAAGCATAGGAAATAATGCCCTCATCTTCTTCCTCAAGAACAGCAACAGTTCCTCACGGATTTTCTTGCAAGGAAGCAAGGGAAGATAGGGAAGAAGAAGAACTAGCAACTAAAAGCATAGAAAAGATGTATATAACAAAGCATAGGTTTAGAGTTATAAAACCCGCCTAAAGCTTGCTCCTTGAGCTCCAAGCTTTCGAGCTCCAAGCATTTAATGGCGTCCTAGAAGTTCCACAGGTTGGCCAAGGTGAATCCTCCAAGGAAAGTTGAGAAGAGATGGCTAGAAAGATAGAGCTAAGTGAGCTAGCCATGAATTTGACCTTGAATTTGAGTTTCATCCAAGAATTTAAGCAAAAGGAAGGATCCAAACCTACCTTGCACTCCCCTGGTCGTCCTCCTGAGCTCCAGAGCTCTCCTTAGTCGGTTGAGCAAGGGGGAACAATGAAGGAAACGAAAGAAACATTCCTTTGCTAAGTGAGGAAAAGGGCTTATATACTTGGGTGGAATTTCAACATAAGTACATAGGTTTTCCTCATTTTCTCATCTAAGTCCTCCCTTTCTTCTTTGCTCGCCCCTACCTATTATTTCTAAGGACAACCTTCTTCTAAGGTCAAGAAATGAAGGCAAGAAGATCAACTTATTACTAAAGCACACACATAAAAGGGCTATAGTACTTACACCTTGATTATTCAATCACAAAGGTGTTTTTCATTATATGATTATTCAATTGAAGTGACTTTTTCATCATTTATTCTCTAAATGATGACAAGAGTCTTACAAGATATTTTAGATGGTGTATTTTACAAGTTGCACCCCTCAAATTGGGTAAATTGCACTTTACTCCAATTTAGAGTTTCAAGCACAAGGATTGCTTCCACAGCTGCACCTTGGTGCTCAAGCTTGGGAAATCCCTCAAACTTTACCATAATCATTCTTATGATGTCTCAACATCAGAGGAACATCTCAACATGTGCAAATTGCAAGTTAACCCTTCTAACTGGGTAAATTGCACATAGGTCCCTGTATTACAAAACAATCAATTCAACATTGTTTAAAAGGGATAGAAAAGGAAAAGTATGTTCCTCAGGAACTTAATTACATGCAAAAAGATAATCACCAGTATCTTAATTACATAATTAGGCAAAACACCTAAGGTTAACTCATAACCCAGGTCAGGGATGTTACAAATTATCCATCCCTTACAAGGATTTCGTCCCCAAAATCGATAAAACATATTAATAGAAAAGGGCAGGATACTTCCTTCTCATCTCATCTTCTAGTTCCCAAGTGGCTTCTTCAACCCCACGGTGGTTCCAGAGAACTTTCACAAGGCTTATATCTTTCTTCTTTAACTTTTTAATTCTGTTATCAAGGATTGACACCGGTCCTTCCTCATAAGATATATCATCATTCAATTCTACCTCCATAGGTTGTAGAATTGACTCAGTATCAGGGTGACATTTCTTTAGCATAGAAATGTGAAACATAGGATGTAACCTCTGTAACTCTGGTGACAGCTCTAGTCTATAGGCTACTTTTCCAATCCGTTCAATGATTGGATAAGGCCCCATAAATCTAGGAGCTAACTTCCCTTTCCTTCCAAAACGAAGGACTCCTTTCCAAGGCGAGACCTTGAGATACACTCTGTCTCCAACCTGGAACTCTAAGGGTCTACGACGCTTGTCAACATAAGATTTCTGCCTATCCTGTGCAGTCTTAATCTGTTGTTGTATTACCTTAATCTTTTCTGTAGTTTGCTGCACAAGATTAGGTCCTAATAACTGATGCTCACCAGTCTCATACCAGCACAAAGGTGATCTGCAACGTCTACCATACAAGGCTTCATAAGGTGCCATATCAATACTATGTTGATAGCTATTGTTATAGGCAAACTTTATCAAGCTTAGGTGTAGATCCCAACTTCCGGTAAACTGGAGAACACATGCTCTCAACAGGTCTTCTAAGGTCTGTATGGTCCTTTCCGACTATCCATCATTCTGTGGATGAAAGGCCGTACTAAACCTTAGCTTGGTGCCTAAGGCTCTGTGTAACTGTTCCCAAAAATGACTTGTAAACTGAGGACCTCTGTCAGAAACTATTGTGACAGGAACTCCGTGCAAACGCACTATCTCTTGCACATACAACTGTGATAACCTTTGAGCAGAATATGTTTTTTTGACAGGTAAGAAATGCGCTGTCTTAGTCAACCTATCTACAACTACCCAAATGGAATCATGTCCTTTGTTTGTCCTGGGTAGGCCAACAACAAAGTCCATGGTAACATGGTCCCACTTCCACTGTGGTATGGGTAAAGGTTGCATTGTTCCTGCAGGCTTTTGGTGTTC
The DNA here is from genome assembly GCA_963693085.1 of Alisma plantago-aquatica. NCBI lineage: Eukaryota > Viridiplantae > Streptophyta > Magnoliopsida > Alismatales > Alismataceae > Alisma > Alisma plantago-aquatica. Next base: position 837,779,214 of record OY856409.1, on the reverse strand, counting down.
AGCTTTAACTTGCTGACACACAGGACACCTTAGAACAAACTCTGCAACATCCTTCTTCATTCCAGGCCACCAATACAGTTACTTTAAATTACGATACATCTTGGTGCTCCCTGGATGCATAGCATACATCGAAGAATGAGCTTCTTCCAGGACTAACTTCCTCAAGTTATCCCTATCTGGCACTATCATCCTCCCATGATAACATGCTACATGATCATCCGAGTCATGGAAACCATCTCGCTTCTCATTTCCATACTCTGACCTAATCTGTTGAACTTCAACATCAACCTGTTGTGCTTCCTTAATCTGCTCTCTTAGGGTAGGTTTAATATGCATCTCAGCCAACAACCCGGCTAACAATGACACCTTCAACTGTACATTGTCTTGCCTTAAAGAGATAAACATATCTCTCTTAGAGCACACTAAAGAGTTTAGTTGTGCTCTATCCATGGTTGATGTTGCTGATTTCCTACTCAAGGCATCTGCAACAACATTGGCCTTGCCTGGATGGTAATCAATCGTACAGTCGTAATCCTTGATTAACTCCATCCAACGACGTTGCCTCATGTTAAGCTCATGCTGAGAGAAGATATACTTAAGGTTCTTGTGGTCTGTGAAAATTTGGAATGTCTCTCCGTAGAGATAATGCCTCCAGATCTTCAAGGCATGAACCACAACAGCTAACTCCAGATCGTGTGTCGGATAATTCTCCTTGTGTTTCTTAAGTTGTCGAGAAGCAAAAGAAATCACTTGTTTATCCTGCATCAACACACATCCAAGTCCATTCTTGGAGGCATCACAGAAGACTACATATCCTTTTCCTTGTTCAGGTAGCACAAGCACAGGTGCACTTGTCAACCTCTCCTTCAACAACTGGAAAGACTATTGACACTTATCACCCCAAGAAAAAGGAATATCTTTCCGGGTTAACTTGGTCAAGGGTAAGGCTATAGAACTAAAGTTCTTAATGAACCTTCGATAATAGCCAGCTAACCCCAAGAAACTTCGAATCTCCATTGGTGTCTTCGGTTGTTCCCACTGTAGAACAGATTCTACCTTTGTAGGGTCAACACGAATTCCCAAGGCAGATATCACATGTCCTAAAAAAGATACCTCCGGCAGCCAGAACTCACACTTGCTAAACTTAGCATACAACTTGTGTTCTCTTAGCAAGGTCAAAGCTTGGCGAAGATGCTGCTCATGCTGCTGAGCATCCTTACTATAGATCAGAATGTCATCTATGAAGACGACAACACACTGATCAAGGAAAGGTCGAAAAACTCTATTCATGAGTTCCATTAATGCAGCTGGTGCATTGGTTAGTCCAAACGACATAACCATGAACTCATAGTGACCATACCTTGTCCTAAAGGCAGACTTGGATATGTCACTATCCTTAATACGAAGTTGATGATATCCAGACCCCAAGTCTATCTTTGAAAAGACTGTTGCACCACACAACTGGTCAAAGAGATCATCAATACTCGGTAGAGGGTACTTGTTCTTTATTGTTACTTTATTGAGTTGTCTATAGTCAATGCACAACCGCATTGACCCATCTTTCTTTTTAACAAACAAGACCGGAGCACCCCAAGGTGAAGTGCTTGGTCGGATAAAACCCTTCTCAAGTAACTCTTGAAGCTGTTTCTTGAGTTCTGCCATCTCGGCAGGCGCCATCCTATACAGAGTCTGGGCTATGGGTTTCGTATCTGGGATCAAATTGATTTCAAAATCAATCTCCCGAAGTGGTGGTATACCAGGAAGTTCTTCAGGAAACACATCCTCGAATTCCCTGACTATGGGAACTTCCGCAGGATTGGAACTTTCCTTGGTAACATCTACCACATGGGCCAAGAATGCATAACATCCTTGCCTCATCAGCTTATCAGCAACCATAGCTGACATAAGACAGGTGGGCAGAATCTTTCTTTCACCTTGAAAGATCCATGTGTTGCTTTCATCAGCAAACACAACCAACTTGGACTCACAATCCAAGACAACTCTATACCTCTCTAAGGTATCCATCCCGAGGATTATATCAAATCCCTGCATATCAAGTGGTATAAGATCCACTTGAATGCGATGATCAGAAAAGAAGAGGATGCAGGGAGAGCATACCTCCTGCAAAACGGCATACCCATTCAACGGAGTCTCCAACAACAAACTATCTGCCCTATGACTAACAGTCACATTGCAGTTACGAATCACTCTATGAGTGATGAAAGAGTGCGTAGCACCCGGGTCAATCAGAACAGATACAACACAAGATGTAGACATATCAGGATATAAAAGTTTCATCTGACCTGCCACTACCCATGGATTGACCACTGCATCTGGTGGGTTCATAGCATAGAACCTCGATGTCGCCTGGTGTTGAGGTGGTGCTGATGATCCAACTTGAGACGCTTGTCCACGTCCTCGAGCTGCTCCTTGAGATTGCATTCTCTGAGATCCTTGTTGATTCTGTCTCGGAGGCTGTGTCACACTGACAGGCTTAGATTGGCAGTCCTTCATCAAGTGTCCCACTTTACCACAGTTGTAGCAACTTCTCTCTAGTTGTTGTGGTCTGGGTGGTCCAGTGACTGATATTGATGCAGAACTGTGAGTCCCTTGTTGAGGTAGGCTTCGTCCCCTGCCTCTTCTTGGTGACCACTGAGTTTGAGAACTCGATCTGGGTGGTGGAGGGTTAGGTGCAGAGAATCTAGGTTTCTTGAAATCCCTAGATGAAGAACCCTGGAACTGTGGATATCTTTTCTGGGTTTGCCTCTTCTCAACCACAGATCTCTCTATCCTTCGGACTGACTCAACGAAGGTAGAGAATCTCTCTCAGTTTTCTAAGGCAGACACCGGGGTTGACATATGGACATTCAAACCCTTCTCGAATCTCCTGATTCTTTCCTCATTTGTGGCAGCCATGTGCGGACAGAACCGCAGCAATTCCATGAACTTAGCTTCATACTCGCTAATGTTCATCATGCCCTGCCTCAATCTCTCAAACTGAGAGATCTTCTCATCTAGGAAGGTCTTTGGAAAATATCTATTGATACATTCCCGACGAAACTCTTCCCATGAGAACTCTATTCCAGGTCTCTTCTGCTCTTCCATGTTCCACCAGTGACCAGCGCTGCCTTTGAGAAGATAGACAACATGTCTAACCTTCTCAGCCTCCGGGATAATAAGAATCCTGAAAGCCTTCTCCAACTCTGTTAACCATAGGTCAGCATCTGCGGGGTCGGCAGTCCCAAAGTACTCGATAGCTCCGACACGAAGAAGTCGCTCGAACGTCTTACTGATACCTTGTCCTTCAGGTTGGGCAGGTGCCCTAGGTGCAGGCATGGGCATCCTGTCGGTTATGTGTGTCATGGCAGTCATAAACTGCCCAAACATCGTCTGTACTGCTGGATTACCCATGTCAGCTGGGTCAAACTGGGGTGGCTCAGGTGCAGGCTGTTCTATTTCTGGAACCCTTGCACCGCCTCGAGGTGCACTAGCACTACTCTCTGCCACGTACTCATCATGTGGCTCTTCCATCCTTATGTATCTTCTTCTCCTGAGGAGCAGAAGATTCTATTAGATAAGGAAGGAGTACTAAAGATAGACTCGACATCCTAAGTCCTATGCCTCTGTAGACTCAACGAACCTAGGGCTCTGATACCACTAATTGTGGGCTTTGATCTCCAAACCACGATATAAACATGATTTAAACTTAGCGGAAGCGAATCGATTTACAGCGGAAGACAAAAATCACGGGAAATTAAAACTTTTCGAGACAAGAGCTTGAATCCATAAAGCTTCATTCATAAAAGGAGATAAACTGTTTACATCTCATGATACTTACTTCTTGAGTAATTATATACAACAAGATACAAAATCTCAAGAACTCATAACCAAAAGACTCCAAGACCTGAGAGTACAGAGGACACATAGGATTGACTCTAACTACACCACATGGTAGGCGAAATCTCCACCTGAGATTTACTGCTACTCCTGGTGTTGTTGCTGCTGGGACTGGTCACCTGTAGACCTGTTCCTCCGTCTCCGATGTCCACCTAAAAAGTTGAAGTCTACGGGGTGAGACAATTGTACATAATTGCCCCAGTGAGAGTTATAACTCTCCGCCAGAAGCTTTATTATAATATCAAAGAATAACTTAAGCAGTAAAAGCTTACAAAATATTCCATAGAAGATACAGTTGTATACAAGAGCTCAACATTTATCAAGCATGAAGAACATATGCACTATACAGTGTAACATCAATCAATTAGCTCATAGTTACCTTTAACAGGTATACTACGTTGTAGATTATGTTTTTCAAACATTCTTATTATTATGCCCTGTGGAGATGAGGTTTACCACTCATACCCCAACCAATCACTGTTAAGTGCCTTAGTATCATACTAGGTCATCGAAAGAGCCGGATTCTCATGACCTTCACCTTCCTCAGTCAGTAAGAGGATCACTTGTAGGACATCTTGTGTCTCTACTATTATAGCTCACCAGGGTAATCTGGTCCTTCACTATTTTTAGAGTTACAGTGGCGTTATGTACTCTCTTCTTCATCAAGAGATTTCATGTTTACCTTCTACTGATGCGGTATCTGTGCTTTCTTCGTCATTAGGAGATTTTGTGTTTACCTGCTACTGATGCGGTATGGATTTGTAGTGAAGGATTGACGGATTATACATCTACATCAAATTCCTACACTAGGATGTAAGGTTCTACACATCCATATACCCCACATACTCAACAGTATGTGATCCAGGAGTTCCCGTAGGAAAACCTGTTTCACCATCATTTGATCTCTGACAATGATGGATCTATGATCAGGGCTTCTACATTACACTTGATTAGTTAGGTACATTCAGTATTCTTTTAATATCATACATTGTTCTTCAAACAATAACAGTAGCATAACAGCTATGAAAGAAGAATACTAAATGTAACAAGCCTAACTCTCATCAATCATCATTTCTCATTATACTCATCACAAGTCATCTCTAAAGCATGACCTTGATGGTTTTCATGGCTCTCACAACCCATTAAAAATCATAAGATGCCACTGACAAGGCATCAAGATATTTTACTTATTCATAAAGCTTACAACATGATTTTAATGAATATAGTATCATCATTCATACCTGGATATGATCACCTTCATATCAGAACCTGCATGGTTAATTCAACTGATAAAGGTAATTCAAAACAAGAATATACTTTCCACTCTTGTCATAAGAACTAAGTTCTCTGATTCTCATCAATTAGAGTTTGCTACTCATATTGCATGTCATCACCCTTGAATTAGGGTTTACTATTCACATTATGGTGAATTGAACTCATAACATCATTATGTATGAGGAACATCATCATTGATGCTCTCAGATTAGCTTAAGATTCATCATTTATCATAATTAGGGTTCCATGATCTCGCATAGGTGGATCATACCCTAATCATGCACATTCATGTGTATTGAAGGTACTTTACTTGAATTTCCATCATAAAAGGGTACTTTCTCTTTCTTAAGATACTTTCTCTCTCCTCATACTTGTAGATGGTGATAACACCAATCTAGATCAGGTTGGGTTAAGTCCTCTTTGATTAACATAGACCAAATCACCACTATTGAGTGATTAGGGTTTGATTAGAACAAGGTTTCACTCAATTGAACCTTTCAAGGGTATTATGGTAAATTACACATTGATCATCATCATGGGTTAATTTACTAACCACTTGACCCTTAGTGTCTTTTGGTATCATTAGGGTTCAGGTTGAACAACTATTAAACCATTTAAGCCTTCAAGGCATTAGGCATACTTAACTTCAAAAGTCTCCAAAAGGTTTCACACCTTCAACATTCAAACGATCCTGAGATCGTACAAGGTTGTAGACCGTTTAAGCTTTGTAGACCGTTTAAGGTTTGGTTGACTTCAAGACCGTATAACACTCAAGAACGTTTACCCTCATTCGGTCTTGAGGTCGAATGACCTTATACGGTCTTGAGGTCGAATGACCTTATGCGGTCTTGAGGTCGAATGACCTTATACGGTCTTGAGGTCGAATGACCTTATACGGTCTTGAGGTCGAATGACCTTATACGTTCTTGAGGTCGAATGACCTTATACGGTCTTGAGACCGTTTGCCCAAAAAGGGCAAATTAAGCAGATTGAAAATAAGAACTAAATTCAATTGAATTTGCTAATTGTTTTGCCTATATCTCACGATTCCTTTGGAGTTAACCTCTCAAATTTTGTGGCTGATTAACCTACAAAATTATGAACAGGATTCTCATACGGTCCATGCTTGGTCAACGCAGCCATATGGTCTTGAGACCGTATGCCTTCATACGACCTTGAAACCATTTGCCCATCAAACGGTTTTGCAAACCATATGGGCACTTGGTTGAGGTCGTATGGAAAAGTGGAAAACCGTGGATAAGCATAGGAAATAACGCCCTCATCTTCTTCCTCAAGAACTGCAACAGTTCCTCACGGATTTGCTTGCAAGGAAGCAAGGGAAGATAGGGAAGAAGAAGAACTAGCAACTAAAAGCATAGAAAAGATGTATATAACAAAGCATAGGTTTAGAGTTATAAAACCCGCCTAAAGCTTGCTCCTTGAGCTCCAAGCTTTCGATCTCCAAGCCTTTAATGGCGTCCTAGAAGTTCCACAGGTCGGCCAAGGTTAATCCTCCAAGGAAAGTTGAGAAGAGATGGCTAGAAAGATAGAGCTAAGTGAGCTAGCCATGAATTTGACCTTGAATTCGAGTTTCATCCAAGAATTTAAGCAAAAGGAAGGATCCAAACCTACCTTGCACTCCCCTGGTCGTCCTCCTGAGCTCCAGAGCTCTCCTTAGTTGGTTGAGCAAGGGGGAACAGTGAAGGAAACGAAAGAAACATTCCTTTGCTAAGTGAGGAAAAGGGCTTATATACTTGGGTGGAATTTCAACATAAGTACATAGGTTTTCTTCATTTTCTCATCTAAGTCCTCCCTTTCTTCTTTTCTCGCCCCTACCTCTTATTTATAAGGACAACCTTCTTCTAAGGTCAAGATATGAAGGCAAGAAGATCAACTTATTACTAAAGCACACACATAAAAGGGCTATAGTACTTACACCTTGATTATTCAATCACAAAGGTGTTTTTCATTATATGATTATTCAATTGAAGTGACTTTTTCATCATTTCTTCTCTAAATGATGAAAAGAGTCTTACAAGATATTTTAGATGGTGTATTTTACAAGTTGCACCCCTCAAATTGGGTAAATTGCACTTTACTCCAATTTAGAGTTTCAAGCACAAGGATTGCTTCCACAGCTGCACCTTGGTGCTCAAGCTTGGGAAATCCCTCAAACTTTACCATAATCATTCTTATGATGTATCAACATTAGAGGAACATCTCAACATGTGCAAATTGCAAGTTAACCCTTCTAACTGGGTAAATTGCACATAGGTCCCTGTATTACAAAACAATCAATTCAACATTGTTTAAAAGGGACAGAAAAGGAAAAGTATGTTCCTCAGGAACTTAATTACATGCAAAAAGATAATCACCAGTATCTTAATTACATAATTAGGCAAAACACCTAGGGTTAACTCATAACCCAGGTCAGGGATGTTACAATGATGTAGTAAGTACAAGGGAAAGGAAGGAGGAAGTTCTAGGGGAGGAAGAATAAAATGATAAGTCTATAGTGTCTAGTTGGGATTCATAGGTCATTCAGTCATTGTCAACTAGGTTTGTAGTTAGGACTCATTTGGGTGAAGGTAGATGATCAGAAGATGTACTACTACAGATCCGTCCTTTGGTGTTGGTTATTTAAGCCCTTTTCGGAATGGTTTCCAAGTGACGCCTATGTGGGCGCCGCTAAAAGTTGAACCCTTTTGGCGTCGGTTTTCCAACCGATGCCAAAATACTTCGCGCCACCAAAAATGCGTCAGCAGGGCCCCCATCAGCGTCGGTTATAAGTAACTAAACCGACGCTATAATCATCCACACCACAAAAAGGGCGCCATCTAGGATGCTATCGACATCGATTTTCTAGTAATAACTGACGCCATATCATCTGCTGCCACGGCCGTGCTGGCCAGCACGATGTCGATTTTCTACTAATAACTGACGCCATATCACCTGCTGCCACAGTCGTGCTGGCCAGGCTGTCTGGCAACATTAGGCGGCCATTTTTTGCTATTAACCGACGTTGTAAGCCTTTGTTGTCGGTTTTAGACAAATAACTGATGCCTATGGTTTGATTTTTTTTCTTATCAGTTTGCAGGCCTACTGTGGCTGGTCACAGGATGAGAACTTGTAGTTCAGTGGAACTGAACTACATGTTTATGACATCCATGGATATCAGCCAACAAACATGACACAAACCTGCAAAATCAACAAATATTCTTTTCACACATTCACACGTAGGTAGATACATTCAGACATCAATTCAATTTTCACATTCACACATGTAGAAACATTCAAATAAATGTAGAAACATTTATACATGTAGAAACACATGTATAAACATTCATTTACAAAATATCATTCATCATCATTATCAACATCCCAATTATATCTTATAGTCCCCACTCCTTGTATGGCTCTTGCCCATTCTTCTCTTACGTCATTTAATACTTCCATCGTATATGGAGCATGTACATCTTTTAAGGCTTTACCTGTAGTGGGGTCAGTTTTAAACACCTGCAAAGAGAATGATGCATATATATAAGTAATAATATATAAATAAGATTGATATATTTCATACTATCTAATGAGACTATATGTAATACCTTAGGTATGGCATTGATTTCATATGCATGTTTGATAATCATGTCCATAAACCGCATCACATAGTATGTACATGCCCAACCGTTGTCTTGTGTAGCACACTATAAAATGGATACAAAATATTAAAAAATAGAAATAAGCAAAGTTCACATAAATAACATATACATTGGAGTCGAGAACTTACTTTCACGTTCCCCCAAATTATTGGCTGGTTCTTTTTACTGGGGACCTTTCCACCAGCCTTTTTGAATGCATCTAAACCCCTACATGTTAATGTAACACATTAAATTGCATAATTAAATAGTAATGTAATAACAGATGTTAAAAAATATAAAAATGAAATATTTCTCACCAAAATAATGCCATTCTCATTACGTGTCCAATTTTTAGATTCAATGTACTCCCTACAGGATCTAGATAATAGACAGTGAACGTCCTGGGGAGAATAACTAGTAACTCCCAATGCTTAGCGCTAGAGGTAAAAAAGTTAAAAATTAATAACTCAAAATCCACAATAAAAATGTAAATTTCTTAAGTCCAAATTATAAGCAAAGTAAACTTCACATTGAATGGAGCTATTATTATCGTCTTCTTTTTTTGACCAAAAATTGTAAAAGCATCACAACAGTATTATTGAACGCTATCAGGGTCTTTAGCTACCAGACTAATCAATGATAGAATAAAAAATCCCACATGTTCTAATCTAAATTGTTTACATTGAATTTTGACTAAGTAGTTGCAAAACATGTATTATGTATGCATTAATATATAAGAAACTAGATCACCAGATCCTACACAAGGTATATGGATGTATAAACAAGATCTCACCATATCCATGCCTCTATCATTGATGTATTCAGCCAATCATAGTTAAACAACTCAATAATATCTTGTATAAATAGAGAGCTTTCGTATGATTGACCTGCATAATCCGCTTCTAAAGAAACAACTATAGGGAAATGTATATTATGTGTGCGTAGCCATATTGTCATTCCCTTACAAGCAGGACCTAACAGGAATTTTAGGTCAGTTGGAACCCAACTTGGTAATGCAGGAAGTGGAGGTGGAGGCCTAGATGCTCTGGGTGTCTTCTTTTTAACATGTATATATAATTTCAGATCAATTGACCTCATATATACACATTAACAATTTAACGTAATGTAAATTTATCTTACAATTTTAGTAGTGTAGATGACATCTGCTTTGGGCCACAATATCACCCCGCCTTCTGCCTCAACAAGTGTATCAATATCCGGGTGGGCATATGGCAATACAGCTTCCCTCCAATTGGGGATTACACGTATTAGGCTCACACGAACATAACCCTATGGTATTGGAGTCCCATGAATCGTTGCCCCAGGAAGGGACGGGTAAGCCTGCGCCTCTGCAACAACATAATCTTCAATTTTTAAGCGGCATGACTTCAACGCCTACAAATTTATGTAAAGAATGTTATACATATATACATATCATCTTGAAAATATATCATCTTGAAAAGACTAGCTACTATTTCATAAACAATACTTACAACAGACGTGCTAGGTGGTTGGTCTATAGGATTAATCTCAGCATGTGCATCAGGAGAAGAGCGGGTCACCATAGGCTGATTAGAAGCCTGAGATGCCTGCCACCGCAACATTTCTTCCTTGACCTTCTTAGCAACTATATCCTTGACTCTTTTATTCTCCTATACATGGATAAAAGAAACATTAGCTTCTTATCATTGAATTCCCTTTTGCAGTAACATTCTAAAAAAAGAATAGGTTACCTCTTCTTGTAAAAGTCCCGCTCTTACGACAGGTTTGCGCTGGGATGGCCCAAAGAACACTTTGATGCCCACACCAGCGCCTGCACCCCTAACACATCTAAGATTCTCTGGGTTATCCAGAGCAACTATCAATTCATCCCTTGCACCATGAGGGATGAACGTGCCCTGTTTCCTCTACTCGTGCAGCTCCCGCTAATCACCATCAACAGAAATTGGTAAGTAAACACCACAAATAATCAATATTCAAACGACATGCATTGTTGAGTTGTATTTTACCATTTTCACAGCCACCTCAACAGTTGCAGGCTTATTTATTTCACCCTTCTTGTTTTGCCTCCCAGCTATCCAGACATCATGGTGAGGCATGGGTGTGGTACATGTAGTAGATGACTCCTGAGTAGTAGCAGACTCCACCTGTAGTCTTTAGCGAACACCTACATAGCCCTTTGGACCCATTGTGTGGTCATGCACATTCATTGCACGCCTTGTTTTTTGCGCCTCACTGAACGCCTAGTTTGTATGCACATTGATTTGGTTAGTAACACTAAAGGTTAATCTTGAATAGGTGAAAACAAAGTATATTAATAAAATTGGGAGTGACGCTTAATACCTTGAATTCTTCAGTTTGTCTTGAAGCAACAAACGTGTCCCAATCTTCTTTGTCCAGGAAGTTCCACTTTTCAAGGGCTGACTTCTTCTTCTTACCAGCATCTATTATGTATTCTCTATTGAGATTTGCCCTATAGTTCCTTAGCATCTTTCTAGCGCATTGCATCATGCTTTAACGATGCAACTTATCATCCAATGCAAACAAATTATGTAAAATAGAATTGGTATTAACTAGTATCCAAAAATAGAATTGCAAATAATAGAATTTGTAATCTACAAAATAGAATTACAAATAATAATAACTCACACATAAATCCTTCCATATCAAGTCTTTCTTTGCCTGAGGAGCTTTATGCCAATTATCATACTTAACACCACAATGGCTTTGAGTGACAAACCCAAGATAGTTTACAAAATTATTATGGTTCACTCCAATTGTATTTCCTGCATTATCAAACTCCGCAACCAATCTGGATCCACTACCCCTTAGCGCTGTTAACTTCTTCAACATAGTGATGCCCCTTTTCTTGTTAACGTTTTGGTGATGCGCATCAAGTGCCTCCAGTGCTTCGGAGGGTATATGTGCATCATCAACCTAAAATTTGACAAAATAAACACACTGAATTAGCCCAATATAGAAATATAGGATATATGACATAACTAGAAGATAATGAATTTCTATGGAAATATAGGATGTGTTTTTAAAACATACATTGGTATCCTCACCATGCTCATCATGGACATCACGATCATCATGCCCATGGTCAGCCATATGAAAATGTCATTAAAAAGACAAACATTTAGCATTTGTATTAACTAGAAGATAATGAAACATTATATCTGAAAATGATATTGATATTAAAAAAGCAAACATTTAGCATTTTATATAGTTCACATATAAAAATGAAACATATAAAAAATATAAACATGCATGCCTCTAAAATTGTGATCTTTTATCAATTAACAATCCTTCATTGTGATATCCGCGCACATATAAGTCATCATTAGCTTCAATATTTTGTGGAGTTGGTAACCCAACTGAGAATGGACTGGAGTCATCATACTTATCATAGTACTCTTCTTCTTCTATAGGATCTTCAATGAACTGTCTTTTACCATAAAGAACAACTTACCATTTATCATTTGCAGGATCGTCGATATAAAATACTTGTTTCGCCTGTGATGCCAATATGAATGGTTCACCCTTCTCGCCAATCTTTTCATTGTTCACTAAAGTGAAACCCGATTCATCCACTATAACTCCTTTGGTGTTATCAACCCAATTACATTTGAAGAGAGGAATTCTGAAATCTATGTAGTCAAATTCCCATATGTCTTCAATGACACCGTAATATGACATTTTAGCTTCACGTGGACTCTTATCCTTTGCACTTGCAAAATACATAGTCGACGCTTGAAGGGTGACCCCACTGTTTTGGATGACACTCTTATCATCTTGGCACTTTTTGTAATATGTGAACCCATTAATGTCAAACCCTTCATAAGACATAACATTCGATTTTGGTTTAAAGGCGAGGCATTTGATAGTTTCCGTAATATCATCTGGTGTTTGAGATAGTTGATGTAAGACTTTATCTTCAAACTACTTAGTAAAAGTCATGTTATGCTCTCTAGCAAGCCACATTTAACTGGCTCAAGGATGTTGTCTCTTGATGAAATTGGTATGTTCCTCAATATAAGCACTCACTTCATCTATGTTGTGTAAAATATACAAGTGACCTTGTTCCAACTGCTCACGACTGATTACTTTCACCCGTGATCCCAAAATTCCTTTTCCCTTCTGAGTATTCTTGTCATTAACGGGAGTGTCATTACCACTCAGAAAGTCATTGCAAAAATCCATAACCTCTCTCGCCACATAACCCTCAATAATACTCCCTTCAGGACGATAACAGTTTCGAACATCACCTTTAAAAATGCTCATGTATCATTCAAAGGGATACATCCAATGCAAGAAAACTGGTCCCAACATTTTCACTTCCCTACTCAAGTGGATAACAAGATGTACCATGATATCAAAGAATCAAGGAGGGAAATACATCTCAAGCTGGCATAGGGTAACACCAACTTCTCTTTGCAAATTATCGAGAGTATCAGGGTCAATAACTTTGCTGTACAGATTGTTGAAAAAGAAACAAATTCTGGTGATTACAAACCTTACATGCTTTGGCAATATAGATCGAATTGCCACAGGCAATATTTGTTGCATTAGAGTGTGACAATCATGAGATTTAAGACCTATCAACTTCAGATCTTTCATTGATACCAATCTACGGATGTTGGATGAGTAACCCAGTGGCACCTTAACATTTTCCAAGCATTCACAAAAAGCTTTCTTCTCCTTTCTAGACTACGTGTAACAAGCGAGAGGTAAGTATGTTCTTTTATTACCCATTTCATGTAATTCTGTTAATTTCGACCTTATTCCCATTTCACATAGGTCCAATCTGGATTTTATCCCATCTTTAGTCTTACTTGGTATATTCAACAGAGTACCAATGATACTATCACAAACATTTTTCTCAACGTGCATGACATCGATACAATGCCTGACTGTCAAAGAACTCCAATAAGGAAGATCCCAAAATATTGACTTCTTCTTGAATGAAGAATTGTCACTCCGTATGGACATAGTACATTGTGATCTCTCACCAAATTCATTGACAATGTCTTTTACTCTTTCATAAACAACATCCCCTGGTATAGGTTTAGGTGCACTCCGTTCCTCATTCCATCCATTGAATGCTTTGTGCTTCCTACGATATAGATGGAATTTTGAAAGAAACCTTTGATGACCAAGATATACAGTCTTGCCGCCATGTTTTAGTCTTATTGAATCAATGTTCTCTTCACATATAGGACATGCTTTAGCTCCTTTGACACTATATCCAGACAAATTCTTGTATGCTGGAAAGTCATTAATAGTGCAAAACAACATAGCGTGCAAACAAAATGTCGCTCTTTGTGAAGCATCATAGGTCATCACACCTTCACCCCAGAGTTTTTGTAAGTCATCAATTAGGGGTTCAAGATAAACATCGATATCATTTCCAGGTTGTTTAGGGCCCGATATCAACAACGACAACATAACATACTTATTGTTCATACACAGCCAAGGAGGAAGATTGTATATAACAAGCATGACTGACCAAGTGCTATGTTGGCTGCTCAATGTCCCGTACGGATTCATCCCATCTGTACAAAGCCCAAGTCTTAGATTCCTTTCTTCTTCACCAAATTTGGGGTACAATAGATCAATCTTATTCCAATGTGGGGAATCAGACGCATGTCGTAGGGTCCCATCATTATTTTTCTTAACATCTGCATGCCAACTCAAATTCTTCACATCTATCAGATTTGCAAACAAGCGTTGAAACTGTGATATTATAGGTAGATACCACATCACCTTGGCAGGAGAACTAGTTTTGGACTCCCCCAAAGTCATCAATTTATACCATGACACACCACATTTTGGACAATCTTTCAAATGCACATAGTCCTTTTGAAATAATACACAATCATTCGGGCATGCGTGTATCTTCTTGGCCTCCATTCCCATAGGGCACAACAATTTCTTTACCCGATATGTTGAGATTGGAAGCTCGTTTACTTCAGGAAGCATTTCTTTCAACAAATTCAACAATGAAGTGAAGCTTTTATCGCTCCATCTATTGTTATCTTTCAACTTATACAATCTCAACACAACGCTAAGTTTTGTAAACTTATTACAACATGTGTATAATGGTATCTCATCATCATGCACAATGTTTCTAAAGATGGGAGGTGGATCAGTGTGCTCTACCCCAAAACTATCCAACATCGCATCAATGATTTCTACTGGAACTGGTTCGTTTACATATACATCATCGGAGACAATTTCTTCTTCCACCCAAGCACTGCTATCGACATCCACTAGTTTCAGGTTTGAAATCTCTCCATGCCAGTGCCATTCTGTATAGCCTTGTACAATCCCGTTGCACATGACATGACTTTTGATTTCATCACCAGTGCTGACTTTCAAGTTGTTACCGCAATGCCTACATGGATAGTAGAACCTATCTCCAGGTTATTTCCTATGTTCCTCGAAAAATCTAATAAACTGATCAAGATCAGATATAAACTTTGGGGTGCAGCGATTGCGAATAGACATCCATGATCTATCCATTCTATGATCAATGAGAAAACAAGTATATATTAGGACAAGATTAGGGTCTAGGGTTAACAAATACATGCGATGTCATTCTTATATATAATAAATGTACATGTACCACCTATCCCATCCTTGAATACCTAATCTCACTAGTAAGTGTATAATGTGTATTAGGTTTTCAAGAAAATTTCGATAGTATTTCCCCGCTGTTCTCCAAGTACATATGTACTTAGAGAACAAAAATGGGGAAATGCTGCCGAAATTTTCTTGAAAACTCAATACACATTATACACTTACATCCTAAATGAGATTAGATGTTTAAGAACAGTCCCAAACAGGGGACTATCCAAGATTTACTCCTAATGAGTAAATCTTGGATGGGTTTCTAGGCCAACAAATACATGTATGTTGTCATTCCAATACCTACAATCCTAGTTTCATCTTATATATAATAAATGTGTACCACCTATCCCATCCTTGAACACCTAATCTCACTAGTAAGTGTATAATGTGCATTGGGTTTTAAAGAAAATTTCGGCAGCATTTCCCCGCTGTTCTCCAAGTACATATGTACTTAGAGAACAAACGGGGAAATGCTACTGAAATTTTCTTGAAAACCCAATACACATTGTACACTTACATCCTAAGTGAGATTAGGTGTTCAAGAATAGTCCCAAACCGGGGACTATCCAAGATTTACTCTTAATGAGTAAATCTTGGATGGGTTTCTAGGCTAAAAAATACATGTATGTTGTCATTCCAATACCTGCAATCCTAGTTTCATCATTCCTAGGTTTCATGTAACATCATTTAATCTAGGTATCATATTCTATAACATTGATTTCAACATTTTGAGTGTCCATGCATGTTCATCATCTTGGATCGATATGTAAATGTTAGGGTTTCATCACAATTGATGTTAGGGTTTCATCACAATTTTAGGTATCATATAGAGTATGTAGATGTTAGGGTTTCATCATGCAATAGGGATTTAGATGTTAGGGTTTCATCACAATTAATTTCATCACAATTTTAGGTATCATATACCCTCTTTTCTTCCTTCTCCCTCCTTACCAACAGCAAGCACGACCGTGCTTGCTGTTGGTAAGGATCTAGGGAGAAGGAAGAAAAGAGGGGCGCCAAGGAGCAAGAAGAGGAGAAAGAAGGGTACCTACAGGAGTAGTGAGCGGGTGACAGGAGTAGCAAGGAGGCGGGCGGCGACCAGGAGCAGGAGACCAGGGACCAGGAGTAGGACACCAGCGACCAGGGAGGTGACCAGGAGCAGGAGACCGGCGAGTAGTGGGCAGCGACTAGGGAAACCGATGGCGGCATCGGTGAGGAGAGCAGCAATGAGCAGTGGTAACACGGGGGAGCAACGGCGGCATGATCGACCAATGAAGCAAGTACGATGGTGGTGGCATCAGGAGGAGAAAGATCAGGCACAGTCATTTTCACGATGAAACAGAAGAAAGGGGAAGAGTCTCCTTCTCACAGGGACTATTAAGTTAATAAAAGGCGTCGGTTATCTTAAAAACTGACATCTAAATAGAATCAACGTCGACTGAATATAACAACTGACGTCAATTGGACAATCCTTTGCCCTAAAATTTTTTGCGGGCAGGGCGCACGAACCCTTATCGGTGTCAGTTATTGCATGACAACCGACGCCCATATGGTAAAAATTGTGTGCAATTTTTATCTACTTTAGGCGTCGGTTATTAGGTAAACACCGACGCTGTATGTTACACTTTAGGGGCAATTTTTTTCGCTCGAAAAAATTGGATTTTGCGGGCTATTTTAGGCTTCAGTTTCTTTTCTTCAGTCGACACTGAATAAAAAGTGATACCCGTGTCTAGCTGGTCTTCAAATATAGATGTCGGTTTTCCTCAATAGCCGACGTGTACTGTTTATCATCGTCGGTTTCATTAAATAACTGACACCTCGAAAAGCGACGTTGAATGCTATTTCTGTAGCAGTGATGGTGAATAGGTAGTACTTGCCTTGGCTCCAATGGTGTTTCTTGCATATGGTGGAGGAGGACCCATGGGCAAGAAAGGATGTGATATGAGGGAGGAAGAGGAGAAGGAGCAAGAAAGGAGAGAAAAAATGTAGATTCGACCAAGTGGAGGAGCTACTAAATCTAGAGGAGATGGCTAGCAGCCTTGGTGGAGGAAAGATTCAGGCTTGGGGTCGATGAACAGTAGAGATTTGACAATCACCTTGCTCTTGTTGTTTTAGGTCTGCATTGGGCGCCAAGAAGAAGAAGAAGGGGAAGGCTAGAAAGGAGATGGAAGTTGTAACAACTCCTGGTAGTGGCATCGACCCATGTTTATAGCTCATTTTCCTCTATAGGCCATATTCAGAACCTAGATTTGAGGGGAAGGGGAATAGGCACATACCATGATTGGAGGTCACTATAGGAGAAAGAAAATCCTTAGGGTCAAGTGAAGATTGGAGATAGGTGGGGCCGCAACTGCACTCAAAATACGAGGAGGAGATGGAGGGAACAATAGCCAATCTCGACCTTTGCAAATCCTCTGCCAACTGTAGTTGGGGCAGAGGTTTTCATGCTTTCAAGATTGTCAGGTGTTGGAGAGGGGAGAATAAGAAGAAAAGAAGGAGAGAATGAGGAAACAGAAGATGAGGTTATCGGGGAGAGGACACAATGATAGGCAAGCTAGCAAGTGTTACTCCTTGCAGCTTGATATGATAGTGAGTTTCAGGGGAGAAGAAGACCGAGTGCCTATCAGATCTGGTCAAAGCGAATTAGGAGATAGAAATCTATGAGATAGAAAGCAACGTAATGACTTCAACATGTGACACAAAAATATCATGGAGCTTAGGGGGGATTAGTATTATTGTGATTATGTCCATTAGACTTAGGTCATTTATTTCAATTCTTTACCAACTCAATTGGATGGTCAAATGTGATCCAATTAATGTCAATCTTGCTAGGTAGGCTATTTGAGATGCGAGGTGTCTAGATTTGGCATCAATATTACCTTTTTAATATGGTTCACATTCGATTTTATTACTAGTGTACTAAGCCTACATTTAATGTATTTACTCCCCCTTAATTACTCAGTTGTGACATTGTATATTTCTTTTATCTTATAATCCTAAGTGTATTATAAAGTGCTAAATTGGACCTACACCTTTATTTGGATTACTTGCACCTCTAATCTTATTATTGCATGTATCTAGGTTATTAAATCTTAAATATCGATTATTAAGGGTATTTCTATACCCATGATACTAATTAACTCCCAGGATTTCTATTGTACTTTGTTATAGGGGTAAAATAGTATATATCAACATCATCGAATAGGGGTCTAGAAGAATAGGTGTTTCACATATATTCATGAATTCAAGTATGTTACATTGACCCTTACTTCGAATGATTTCTATTTCTGGAATTAAATTTCCCCCTGATTCTAACTAGGATAATATATTACTCTACTTAAATATCTGAAAGATCTTCTAAGAGATTTAATGTGGTTTATTAACATGGTTATTGTGATATATAGAAAGATAAAATGAACAGTGTGTAATTTTTCATAAGAACTCGCATCGAAAACCTGAATGAAGAAATGAATAGAAAATATCTGACCTCTTGATCCACTTAAACTGTAGAAACAAGGAGTGATTTTGTGACATGGTGCACACATAGTCAGTGAATCTTTTGTACCACCTCTTTGCACCTCTCTAGTACCACCAAGATAAAAGCACAAATGTGATGATTAACAACCAATGCATAGCCATGTCAAAAATTAGTTGTGATAAAGTTAGCCGCCTGATGACTACCTCTCGCCTTTACTACAGAGCCCTGTAGGACACAAAAATCCTCTTACCAACATTCGACACCACCTTTCATCTGTATTGGCTTAATTTCCTTTTTTCATAATAGAAGAGAAGTGGTGGGTAGGAGAGAGATGTGAGTAGGGCAATGGTTGTGGAGAAGTTTCCGCACATGTGAGGAGAGGAGAGGCATGATGGAGGGAAGACTGGAGTGAAAGGAAAGAAGGTGTGAGGATGCGATAATCAGTAAGTTGGGGAAAGCTTTTGCGTGCCAGTGAAGAGAGGATAGGCGAGTGGAGGGAAGATGGAGTGGAGGAGAGAGAACGCGATGAGTCTAAGAGTTGGGGAGAGGATGTGCATGATGGTCAGGAGAGTGAGGCATGGTGGAGGACAAGTTGATACGGAGAGGGGAGTCATGGAAATCGTTAAGGGATTGGGGTGCGGATGTATCGTGGAAGGGGGTTGACGCTTTTAGTTGCCATACAGACTTAAAATATGTAAAAAATTACCACATATTTTAATGGGTGGAAAAAGAAACATGGATGGTAGCAGTAATGTGTAGTAGAGATCATCCTAGATACTATTACAATAGTCATAACCCAATATGCAACATCCCACAAAGTGACATCTCACCACTATCATTACACTATCTACCATTCATATCACTCCACATCACAGATTCCAGAATAGTTTCTTGCAAGACCTATGGTGATATGGTTTGGAACCCATTCAATAATTTACAAACCAAGATATTGTCTCAGATAATCTAAAATGCATAACCACACAAACAATATTAACCTTTTTGGGATCACACAAACCAAACCACTTTAGAAGATTTATCATGACTTATATCTCCACTCCTGAAGTTGAAGACATATTGAAACAACCAGAAAGAAATACAAAAACTTCCATTACTTGGAGATGGGGCACTAAATTTACTTCCAAAGATAAGTACCAACATTACATATTTAAGAGACTCACTTTTCTTTGTAAAGACATAAGGAGAGTATATTGTCCACCTAGAATATGTATCATTTTATGGCTCCTACAGCTCAACAAGAACCCCGCCAATACTTAGCTTTAGAATGTTAGGATTTTAGGGATCATCAATATACCTTAAGTGCGTACATATGGAGAGACAAATCAACATATGTTCTTCACATGTCATGTGGCTAGATCCTCATGGACACACTACACCTTTGCCACCATTATAGCTATCACTAAACTAAATACGGAACACATGTTCTTAAAAAATATTAGCCATCTGAGTTACACCAATAATGGAAAAACTATCCCCGTCGTGATCATATGGACTATGTAGACAGAGAGAAACAAATGTATAAAAACACATCTATAGAACAACTCATAGGAAATGTGTTCACATTCTACCATGACTTTCTTCTATGCAGACGAAGCAAGTATTGATCACGTACTGACTATAAGAACTGGTCCAAACAATGAAAATGGTTGTGTGCCTCGACGAATTGTTTTTATCCGATTCTAGATCTGGTCTAAAATTAAATGGATCTTTGTCGACCCGATTAAGTGGGGTGAAGCCCCCCTGTGGTATGGTATGATCCAAATTTCATATTCGAATAGGAATCTGATTGCAATCCTACATGTATAAGTATATGTACCCTGGTTAGGGTTTTACATCATCAGGTATTCTGTTTACGAGACGGATGCCGCTGTACTCCAGGGTGTAATCTACCTCCTTTGAGAGTGCTCCTCTTTGTAATCTCTTCTGTGACATAGTGAAAATCTCGCCTCCTCTCATTCAATAGGTCATCCTGACCATGCATTATGTGGTTGTGTGATCGTTCTCTTTGTTCTCGTTCAAATCATAACAAAAACATCAACAATGGACAACAAATCATCACCATGCAACAAATTCTGGAGACAAATGAGAACTAAGAGTCTTATTATCAGCGGAGGGCTATGCGGGACATGTATAAAGGACAAACGTGAGGATTTACTACTTAACTCATTTGTATATATAATTCTATTAGGATATGTTGGTAGGCACCTCTGGTGACTCCCTACCATCATATGGCATAATATGGATGCTACTTCGCCTCTATGCGATTGCACATGGATTTATTTAATAATATATCTCGAACCATTATAAGAAAAATAGAATTCGTTCAAATATCTTAATTAACCAGCTATTCAACATTAACCAATGACTGATAAGTTGCACCCCGCTTCCACCCAGCTGGAGTGACGTCACTTGCAACAAGGGTCCTTTGGGGATGCCCAGAATCGAGTCACATCGATCGAGCAGCTATGGACGGGAATTCAGCTTCCAGACAGCACCCCACGATTGTACCATTACTGCCGTGCTTCCCGCGGGTTTTGTCTAGGAAGAGCTATTCTCCTTCGAGTTACGCTACCTCCAGTCACCAACATACCGGTCCAAATATCCGATTTTCAGGAGCCTATAAAAATCTGATCCTAGTCGTTTTTGCGATGCCTATTAACTCTACAACAATTAATTCCATATACAAGTTGAAGAGTCCTGAAGTTCTCTATCCACTTCTCTCACCAGTCCCACTTTTTGAAAATTTATTTTTTCTTTTGTAACTCTACTCTTCAACTCTATTTCACGCCATCAACGTTTTCGCAATAGTACAATACTCAAGTTTACATTATATAATTGAAAGTACTGTACTTTTTGTACACAATTTTATCAACGCTACATTTTAAATATATACAGAATGTAGTTGTTAGTATTGTATTTCTTATATAATGTGGTTGTTAATATTGTACTTCTTGAGTTAAATTTTGACAAAACTACATTCTAAATGTATACAAAATGTAGCTTTGTATTGTACACTCATACTGTACGTCTCGTATTGTATGTCTAAATATATTGTCAAATGATATTAGTATTGTACGTCTCGTACGTACTATACGTTACATGTTAATGATACAAATATCTAATGAGGCAATGGTAACAACATTTGAGGGATACATGTAATATACGGTTGTTAGTACGGTAGTAATGTATGTATTGTATTGTACATCTTGAACTGTATGTAAAATTGAGTTAAAATGATAATGATTATGCATGAGAAAATATTGCAATATGTAATGTTGTGTAAAATAATGTATATATGATTAAAATTTAATAGTTATATATATATATATATATATATATATATATATATATATATATATATATATATATATATATATATATATATATATATATATATATATATATATATATATATATATATATATATATATATATATATATATATATAACGACATTAGACGCAACATATGAAATAAGTTACAATAAAAAATATCAACAAATATGTGTACAATACGTGTGTTTACTGAAAGAATTAGAAACTAACAAAATTTTAATTTTAAATACTTTTAGCAATCTATGGTGCAGTTGTGATATCACATGTGCAATTTATTAGAGACTGAATGTAATAACTGCATTTTACATTACTATTGCATGGACAATAATGACTGCAGGTGGAATATCTTTGAGATACATTAAATTTCATTTTTTCCCATAACATGTTTGTTTAATAAGATGTAGACGGATTTTACAGAATACAGGATGTTGTTGATCCCGGTTACAACTAACTGCTGGTTTTGAGTAATGTAGCAAAGAAGAGTTTAGGTTTGGTTTATATGGATGAGATTGCTGCATTGTTCACGTGGGTGGGCCCAGCAGTAGCACTGCAGACGTGGAACAGCCGGGTAGTAAGTCAGAAAGCATGGAGTCGTCCGTATACGCTGCTGTAACTTGCGTCCGGCCAATCTGAAATGGAGATGCAAATCCAGCTGTTACTATATGGTAAAATGTTGGATTGTTCTCATTTCCCAGCTCCATTAAAACAAACATAGATTTTATGTCACTGAATTTATAATTACGATCCAATACAGCAGAGAACACAAGGAACTAAGGGCATGTTTGGTTACTTGGATTTTGCTGTATTGGATTGTATTTTGGACTCTAGTTCAACAAATTTTAAGTTTGGTTTGCAGGATTGGAGAATTGAGGCTAATCCTGGGATTTTCAGACATAATAGGAATTCCACATTTTGGTCTCCATCAAAATTCTCCCGAACGCCAAAATCCAACATGGCGAACGTCGTGGACACGAAAAAAAATAAATTCCGCACTTACAAAATCCAGCAAACCAAACATAAAATTTTATTTTGCGGAATTTTGACAATGCAGCATTTTAATAATGCGGGATGGACAAAATACAGGATTTCTAAAAATCCGGCAAACCAAACGTGCCCTAAGCGAGCCCTAAGGGCACGTTTGGTTTGCATGATTTTTAGAAATTCTGTATTTTGTCCATCCCGCATTATTAAAATGCTACATTGTCAAAATCCCGCAAAATAAAATTTTATGTTTGGTTTGCTGGATTTTGTAAGTGCGGGATTTTTTTTCGTGTCCACGACGTTCGGGAAAATTTTGATAGAGACCAAAATGCGGGATTCCTATTATGTCTGAAAATCTCAGGATTAGCCTCAATTCTCCAATCATGTAAACCAAACTTAAAATTTGTTGAACTGGAGTCCAAAATACAATCCAATACAGTAAAATTCAAATAACTAAACATGCCCTAAGTATGCTAGTGGGTGGGTGAGTGAGTAGGCCTAAAAATTTTCTCCTCGTTCATGGCCTCGCCGTCCTAGTACTCGATAATTATGGCGAGGTAGTGAGGGTTGGGGCCGACGTAGACCCGGAATGCCACATTCAGAGGTTCCTGGTCCTGCGGTTACCAGCGTTAAGATTTAAACCAAATGCGGCTCCGTGTATCCGGATGCTCCTCCTGCATTTAGTTGTTTGTCCGTTTCAACTTACAAGACCCGATTAGTATTTCAAAAATTTGGAGTAGACAAATTGTATTATTTTGCTCGATGTTGTGGCCTGCATCATATTGCCAAAATTCTACTCGTGCACGTGCATGAGTTTGATAGACTACTTTCACTTAAAAATTTATTTGGACTTGGGACTTAAGGTTTTTCATCATTTTCAAAAAATGGAATCAGTAATTATATTCAATTGAGGTGTGATCCCTCCAATTTTTTATTGGTACTTTCTATGGTAGAAGAGTCGGAAAGTAAGAACAACTAGAGGAGCTCTCTTGGTTGATACGAAAAGATCAACGAGTTTGTCTTGAAGTGAAATAGAGGTTGATAGCCGGTGACACATTAGGTGCACCGACAGAACAACTCTCTTAGTTAATAAGAGAGGGACAACAATTTTACCTTGAAGCAAGGTAACGATTAGCGGTTACAGACACAATGTTGTCATAACGACAATGGTCAGACATAGTCATCGATCACAACGGCATCAAACAGTCCACAACAACGACAACGACGTCATGAGGAGATCAAGTAAAGAGGAAGGTTATGTGCACATTAGGTGATTCTCTTTTTCCTCATCTTTATTTTTGTATGGAGAGGACTACCCAAATTTAAGAGTAATTAAATCGGAACGATGTGAGTTGTAATCTTAATTATATAGTAATTAGAGAAAATGAACAAACTTTGTGCCCAATTTTTGTATTCATGTTTGTGCTCAAAATATTTTAACATTTGGTTTGTGAGCTCTAAGGTAAGATGCACACCCAAAATTTGTTGGGCACACAATCCCACACACATGAAATTTACGCCCATAAATTACCAAAGTACATTCAAGATAATTGAATGGCTCCACATTTCACTAAGAACTTTAAACCATATTGGTGGCACCGAAAGAATTACAGAATTTAGCAATTAAGGTACCACTTTGCGAAAAACATTTTATGAGAAGTTTTCAAACTAAGGTATTGAGAAAAATTGCCAAAAGTACATAATAGAATTTCATCGATGTCATTTGGTTGGGCGAGTTTGTTTTGAAATATAAGTTTTGCTCAATGCGGTCGTATACAGGGGAGTGGTTGTCTGGCTTTACATTATTCAAAAAGATTGTTGGGAAATTGCGCGAGGTTGATTTGATTTGACGTCCTTTATATAGATAAGATAACCCTAACTAATGCCGTTGAAAAGATGGTATAAAGTAAATGGGTTGCATGTAATATTTTACTTACGTAGTGACGTACCTTATGTATCATTTCCTGCTTCCTCATTTAATTCAACAACTAACTTGCACAAATTATATTTGAGGTTGGTTTAGATGACTACACTCGAATATAATGTATATCCCTTACCGATGAATTTGTAAAACATAATAATTACATATTGTAGCCCTACTATACCTAACAAAGCTAGCTAGTTTTGGGCACGGTCTTTGTTTTTTTAAGTGGATACAATAATTGTACCTATAAAAGACATACTTTTATTTATAACCATCTTATACTACGTAGTTTCAATCACATCTGATGAATAATTCAGTTGGAAAACACATTATTTGAGTGATCGTCTTGTTCAAGTTGTAGTATTCCATCTAAGATTTCCGCAATACTTAATCTGTCATATAGTCTAAGTTGTTTTCCTTGTTGATGCTTTGTATGTTTTATAAGGGGAAAACTTCATTAAGAAAATCAAGTGGCCGAGCCAGAAGGCACGGGAGGACTTTTAGAAATTCAAAGACATCCATGCTATAGTTAAAGAAAAAAGAATTTACGATTTCATCAGGTCCAGTTCATGCTATCGGGCTAGACTAATTCATCTGCATATGTTGGAGGAAGTATTGCTATTGCATTCGTTAGAAGGTTTAAACTGGAATGCAACCTTTTCACGGTAGAAATTACTAGTTCACTTTTAAGAGCATGAAAATTCCATAAAAGAATTCTCATCACTTCCTACTCCATCAGGGGGAGCAAACGATATTGCTCCTGTGGGCGACTACCCATGGGTCACATTAGTCGACGGCTCTTTGAAGTGCACTTCGTACGAGTGTCATAGCAAATGGTGGAGAGCTAGCTGGAAGAGGATGACAACACAGTGTATAGCGAGGGTGCTACTTACACTGTCGCAGCTCTCGTGGAACTCCAGATGAGCGCCACAAGCTTGGCAAGATGGTACCTGTACGGTTGTACCTGCATACCTGTATTTGTGGTTGCAAAATATGTTGCTTGTTTATGTGTTATGTACAACATAGCTGGATAAATATGTGTTTGTTAGGATTTTGTTCCTAATCCTAATAGGAAGAAATAATATTCAATATTATTAGGAAAGTGTAATTAATATTAGACTTGGAGTTTATTATTTCCTTATCTTTTTGTATTTTCGTTTCTAATCTCTATCGAATAGCCGTATCTTCTCGTACCGACTAACCGGGAGTCGCTATCTATATAAATAGGAATAGACACTATTAGAATATGGTGTGTTGATGTCTAGGGGGTCCAACGTGTGATAACTTTGGGTGTACCAACGTGAGACAACATTGTACGATAAAAGAGGAAAGCCACAAAAGATAGACAAAGAGAAGAGAGAATGAGAGTGAGTTACCGGATTCTATTGTGGGTATGAGATTGTTAGGGAGTGGCAATCCTTGTAATCTTCTTGAGGTTACTTGATAGAAGGGAAATTATTAGTGTAACACCACTTCCACCAACAACCACACCCCAACCTTGGGAAGTCGCGCACAACTATTTTTAGCATTTGCGACACAACTTCTTAGGCCAAAAATCATCTAGTGAGCCTACTGCATGTATATAATACTACAACAAATATAATTATGCCGCCCAACAACCTGCAACAAATATAATTATGCTGCCCAACAAGCCACTACTAATTACATTTATCCCTCTTCCACAAACAAACAACTGTTGAAAATTCAGAATATAATTTTTCCCTTTGTTTTCCCTCCATTTCTCAGCTGCATATAATACTCATCTGACAATAAGTATTTTTTTTAACATTTCCCTGCTAAGTCCAAAGATAGTACTCAGTTTTGTTCAAGAAACTACCGATATTCATCAATAAACAGACTGAGGATAAACTAGTACAATGCATTTTGTTTAAAAATATATGGAAATATTTTCCCGTCAACATTTTCCGACTACATATGTTGTCCGACTCAACCAAAATTGGGTTTTTATATTTTTTCTACTAAGTCAAAAACTAGTACTTAAATGTACCCATTACAGTGCTAAGACTACAATAAAAATATACTAAAAAATATTTAACACAACACGACATAGTCGTCAAGGTGAAAAATCTACTATTGCAACTGCATGGTTGCATGCATGCAACTGCTACAACAAAGACAATAATGTTGTTCAACCACCTACCACACAACCATTTATATTTATCCCCTTGGCACATATGATTCAATTTTTGTTTTGTTTTTCCTCCACTTGTATTTAAATTCATTTTTTTTCATTTTCCATCTACTTATATGCGACATGGTCACATTTTGTTGTAAATATAATACCGTACTGATTGATCGTCATTGTATTAATAATTGTTTTTTGAACAAGACCAAAAATTAATTAGAACAATATTCACGATCAGGATGATTTTATGATCAGAAAATCTAATACTTAAAAAGTGTGAAAATATTTTTGTTCTACTTGAAGAATACACATAATCTCTGATATGACCAAAATCATGTTTCTATACATTTTTCTGCTAAGTCATAAATCAATACTTAAATGTACCCATTACAGTGTTAAGTATATAACAATAATATATTAAAAAATATATAGCATAATGTGACACAGTCGCCAAGGTGAAAAATCTACAAATGTCGTTGTATGGTTCCATGCATGCAACTTCTACAACAAAAGATAATAAAATCGTTCAATCACCCACCACCCAACCACTTGAATTTATCCCCTTGCCACATACAATTCAAATTATTTGCATTTTTCCTCTACTTGCATTTAAATTCATTCTTTTTTCATTTTCCCTTCATTTCTATGCGACATGGTCACATTTTGCTGTAAATATAATACAATATTGATTGATCAACATTGTACTAATAAAAAATAATCTGAATAAGACTAAATTTAATTAAAATAGTGCTTATGATTAGGAGAACTTTGTGATAAAAAATATAACATGAAACACATTAGCCATTTATAATTATTTCAAAAAATTTACATTTTATATGCATAACTATATATAATTACACCCACACTGATTTGGTACAGGAGGGGGTGACCGGACCACACCCTCTCATGCCTCGAGAGTTTACCATATTAGGCTCACCCGAGGTGGGGTTCTCTCGATCACAAAAAAAAAACTCTACATTATTGCATATGACTCGTAAATAACCAAATTTTCCATTTGGAACAAAATAAAATATCTGTTGCAAATTTCATGCTCCATAACTCCTTCAATAAATGTCTAATTTTTATACATTACAATATCAAACTTAAGATCAACAACTAAAATGAATCAAAATGACAACAACGATAAATGATTTAGATGGCCATCGTCATGGGTATGACACTGATAGTAGGGATATGATATTGGAGTGGCGGTGTGGGTGCGGCGGCCTGATGGGACATATCAACATGTTTTTGTTTCTATGTTGATGTTTGGCGGCAGAAGATGCGGCGTGGGCATGGAGGCGATGACGTTTTATCATGTTGAAGGTTGACGGTGTGGCCATGATGACGACGTCTTGTTGTTTTCACGATGAAACTCGACGATGGAGGAGGCGTGACAGGGAACCTCAACGACAACCTTGGCCTGGAGGCGAGTTGGGCGCCGCTTCAACCTAGGCACAATGTCATCCCAGACATGGCGGTAGGTTTGGTGGATGACGGATGATTGGGCATAGAAGGAGGCTGGATGTGAAAATCGTTCAGTCACGACCGAGGACACGATGACAGTGGGCGTGGCGGCGGCATGGACGTCAGGATGACGGGCGAGCGGGATGGCGGCGTGCGAGCAACAACTAGATATGGAGAGAGACATGCTAAAAAGAGGGAGAGAGTTGGGGTAGGGGAGTTTTATAGCCAAAGTTTCAATTTTTTTAAACCAGTGCATGTTCATCTTCTTGCACTATTATACTTAAAAACTAGCATTGTGCGGACAGAGCATCGATAATATGTGAAAATAAAAGGTATATGTGTGGGTTGCTGCTAATGCATTGGTCCCGAGGCTGGGTTGTGAACCTTGGTGTATCTAATGTGATGTATATCAGTACTCTTAATATAATTATGTGATTTTCTTCAGCAATTACGTTTTCTACATAGCTTTTTATTTGATTGTTATTGGCTTTATCGACGTGAGCTGTCGTAGCTTTTATTGTGCATGCTTGGGTTGTATATCATGAATGTTGGTTGGGCTTGAAGCTTCTGCAAATCTCTTCAGATGGTATCTGAGCAGGGTTTATGCGAGACGATCAGAAAGAATTGGGAACACAAAATAGCATTACAACATCGACAATTATAGTTTGAAGCCATCCGATAGAAAATCTTGTTGGCAACATTGTCATAGAATCAGGAGGGTGTGAATCTACTAGTTGTGAAATATCAACATGAGGTGGAGTCATGCTAGTTACTTGCAAGGGGCAAGTGGTCACAGAGGCTACCTAGTTCTATTGACTGGTTATATTATTTCTTACCAAAAGAGGAGCAGCTGAGGAGAGGTCTATGAACACATGAGGCGTAGATGAAGCAGTAGCATGGGTGGCAGGTGTCATGAACCTGTAGATTGCTATATGTATTCAACTCTCACAGGCGGTTTGATGCAAAATTATAAACTCGGTTGCAAATTTCAACAGACGCAGAGGAGAAGATGTCAACTGTTAGAAGGAGGAAGACATGGTAAGACCAACCACACGGTGCCATCGTACGGGCATGACTCAAAGAAGGCACAACACTATGCATGGGGGGCAAAGGTGCGAAGGTTACAGTTCTTCAACTGTATATGGAGACGGTACAGTTTCTCAAACTGTACAACATAAGGAGCTCTCACATGAAGGGTCCAGACAGCCATGTGTGGACATACACTCGATGCAGGTGTGTATGGTAAAGTGCTTCTGGAAACAAAAGTAACTTTCGAGGACAGAAGCATAGAAGAAGAATAGGAGCATACTTTGTGGAGAAACAACTTCATCTGATACAATACATGGTGGATATTGTTAGCATTTTCTCTCTTATCCTAATTGACTAAGAAATAATATCTAACAATGTTAGAAAAGTACAATTAATGTTAGACTTGAAATCCAAAACATTATTTCCTTATCCTTTTGTGTTGTCGTTCCTCCTTATAGAATAGTTGTATCCTTTCATATAGTCCAACCGGGAGTCCCTATCTATATAAATAACAATAGACATAGTCGGAATACAGTGTGCCGATGTATGGGGGTTTCAACATGTGGTAACTTTGGGTGTGCCGACATGGGGCAAAATTGTGTGCCAAAAGGAGGAAGCTTCAAAAGATAGCCAAAGAAGAGAGAGAATGAGTATGGATTATGAGATTCTATTGTGGGCATGCGATTGTGATGGAGTGAAAATTCTTATTATCTTCTTGAGGTTGCTTAATAGAATTGTGTGGTCTTCTTCTCCAATGATGTTATGTGTTTGGTTATTTATTTGGTGTTTATTGAATTTGTCGACGTCGGCAGCTTTTATTATGCATACTTAGGTTGCATCTCGTGCGACATTTTTCTTAGACTTAAACTTCTGCAAATCTTTTCAAATGGTATTAGAGATATTATGTGTCTGCTTGTTGATTAACATAAATATCGTATTTAGTTTGTTATTGATTCAGAAAGACTAAGTAAAACAATTGAACCCCCGAGACCTGAGACAAAAACATCCAAATCAAAATGTACAATCGATTATTGTTTTTGTATAATGTAAACTCATATAAACTTCTTGTCGGAGAACTGAGCAATCATTTTTTGAAAATTGTGGGGTGGGGGACGACCGCCCTCTCAGCTCGCATAATGAAATATTATTCTTCGATGAAGCCAACCATGTGCAGTGTTCTCATGACTCACGAGCATCCGTGGTCATTGCTGGTCCGTTTATACGTAAGCGGGCGGCCAACGTGCCACATTAACTCCCAATGCTCATGCATGTGTTGGCAAGAGGCCGATGGTTGTTGAGTATGAGTATGAGTATGGGATGATCCTGAATTTGTATTTTGAAATGACTAAGGATCTGATGCCTCCAAGTCTTTCTCCTCCCACCCCAACTCCCACCCCCAACCCAAATTTTCGCCCGTGTTCATTTCTCTTCCATCAACCACATCATATGCTAAGCCCATATGTAAGTCAATTTAGTCCCATGTTAATGGGTCGTGAGATGCCATCTGATACATATAGAGATAGACTACACCTTGTATTGTCAATTGCTTTGGTTTTGAACTCCGGTAATTAATGGTTTCTAATGAGATATATTTTGAGATTTCTTGCATGAAAGTAATACTAAGTTTATCCTAAGCCTGTTAGGAAGATGTTAATGAGGAATTTAGGGTTTGCTCTCAGTGTTACTATTTTTAGGGTTTTGTTAGTTATAATGACGAAAAGTGTAGAAAAACCCTAATGAAACCTTAAAATGGATTAGGAAACCCTAGGAAGCAGCTTCAAGTCAAATAGATAAAATCTTGACAAAGTGTGTAGTAAATAGAGTACATGTGATTTTTAGGATTCTTGATTGTGTGGTTGAACTACTTGCTTGGATTGCTTTCTTGGTTGGAATTGCTATTAGCTTGTGAAATCTATTGAACATGTATGTGGTTACTTATAAGTAATCACCTTTAGTTTCACGACATTTCCCGGATGTTTTTATCGAGTGATTGCAACCTAAACTGTTGGATGCTCAATTATGCAATCCTATAAAGTCCCTATGAGTATCACAATTAATTATTTATGTGTATTCTCAAACCCACACGCCACCTTGATGTATGTTGCAAGACCAAGCCCTAGAGGGAAGGTCTGATTTGGTCAAGCCCTAGAGAGAAGACCATTGGGAACCTCGAGAGGTGACCCCAGGCACCAAGCTCAGGATGGAGAAGGTGGCTTTATGTCCCTTGTAAAGACAAAACCCTAAGAGAGGGTAATCCAAGGTTTAGGACAAAGCGGTTGAGAAGTCACATTGAAAGCATAATTTGGATTGTTAATCAATTATTTGTGATAAGTAGGCTGTTAGAAACTATTTGTGAAATTGTGATTGTTCCCCACATACCAGTATAGAAATATACTGACTGGCTTTTGTTTGTCGGCATTTTAGGTACATCTCTGAAAAAGGACAAACAGTAAATTGAAATATTGTGAAGTTACAATTAAATTGTTCAAGGAGGATTAGTTAGATAGACTTTTCCTATGGATAGAAATCTAGATCCGAATTTTACAAGGTATGAAAAATATTTATTTTATTCCAGCCTTTCAGTTTAGTTTTAGTAGAATTCGATAATTATTTTTGATTAAATGTCAAACCATGGATCCTAAATTATTGGGATAGCGGCTCTGACCTCTTGGTCTCCCGTGATTGGGGGTTACCGGGAGGCAGGGTCGTGACAGTCTCCATGCTCTTTCACTCAACATTTCCATCTGCGTGAGGCACATGCCAGAGGAGCTGCAACTGCCCTAGTTGGCTATTGTTGTGGTGAAGAGGAAAAAGGGGGAAACATCTCCAGAAGCCTTTACACAGTCCCAAACATGCTTGAAGGTTGGAAGGAGTTACAAGAACTAAACACAATCATTTTTAAGGGATGGAGAAGCTCTATGCTTTGTCTTGAACCCATCTCTTCCTGCCACAAGAAGGGAGTTCACTCTGTTCTCAAGCATCAACAACAGGGTTCAAACTACTCACCCTGGGTTCGTGGAAGATTCCTACTCCACCATTAGTCATCTTTGATACACCCACTTGATGTCCAATTCTATGGTTACCCCTATCTCTCACTACATGTGGCGATGGAGATGGAAAGAGGAAAAAGGTCTAGTTCTCTAACTACCATGAGTATGCAACATTGAGTGAGGGGTTAATGGGTTTAGAATATTTTGTAGATTCCTAATTTGCGAGCTAAATATCTAGTTATTCACCCCACCTTCATCAGATATAGACTACACCTCATCCCTATGATGTTACTCGATTTTCAGAGGTCAGGGATGACTTGGTCCCTAGAGCTGTGGTGTCGCACAACCCAACAATACAAAATACAGCGTGACATTATTATAGTAGATCAACTTTTCTCTAATATCATTGAAATCTTACTCATTTGATCAAACTATCCCATATGTCACACTTGCACAACTTTGTGTTGGAACCTCAATCATTTATTAAACTATAAATATATATTCACAAGTTCCTAAGGTATATTCTCTCCAAATTTGATCCCAAATGAAAAGTTGGTCCAACAAATTAATTTCTCCACATAACATTGTAGACAGGAGTGTATGGTCAAATATAAATATCACTTGATCTCTAGTTGTAGCACAACAACCTCAAAAGATGTAGTATGATCATGTTATTTCCCAAGAATCATTACATGCTATTCATACTCATCATTAATGGACGTTTAGCTGCATAATAATTAATTCGGTTAATTAAACATATCCCTCATAATTGACATAATATATGTGTCATGATCATAAACATGAACTCCAATTCTACCTTTATTTTAACAAAATTCAGCAATTGAAAAAAAAATTACTCAATTTGGGGTCCACCATCTAGACAATATTCATAGTCCTCAAATGCTATACAAGGTAGTAAACCCCCAAAACCTGAGTTATCACACAAGATGTTCTCTTCCATATAAATTTAGTAAAATGGTTTGCTTAATGGTTATATGAAGATAGTTGTAGGTGGAATAGCATTCCCCTATACTCTATACCATAACTTGCCCCTAAGAGCATTGGGGATACCATGTATAGAAACCTAGACATAGAAAATGTAGGTCTATGTCTATCTATCACTTAGTTATTATAGTTTCTTAAGGATGGATGGAAAGTGATAGGGACTAGATACCCTATATACCACTATGTCCTCCATGGCCAACTAATAGGATAGAAGTCATACCGTACATCAATCCTCATTGTTTGGTTTGATAGATACTCTTTGAACATTTGTTCATGAATAAACACTCTACATTTATGGTTACATACTCCCCCAAATAGCCCCTACGCCCATCTACTGGATTAAACTCCAATTTTATCCATTGACAATTAGTTGTCTCTTGCTTATTTAGTCTATTTGCGTTCCTAGTTCATGCTAATTAGTTCTTGTCAGAGTAAGTAGCTCTTTCTTATTTTCTTGTGTTAGGTTTTCAAATTTACATGCTTAGTGTACTTGGTGCTTGCTTCCTTAGTTTAATTACTAGTTTATATTAGTTAATTTCCCTTTATTTCTCCCTCTTGTTAGTGACCAATTTGACATTGTTCACTCTCTCTTCTAGTTTGTTTAGTTAGCATTGATTGAGTAGGGTTAACATAGGTTTGATTCTTGCTTTCTGTACTTGTTTTTGTTTCCACATAGTGTAATTCAAACTTTCCAATAAAACCTTAAAACCCCTAACTCCCTGCTCTATAAAACCTAAATAAGCTACCCCTAGCTAGTTGTCTTACCCCACTTCTTATGGATCGACCCCAAACTTACATGCTTTATCTATAAGTAAAACCCATGTATTTGCAACATAGTATTTTTGTGTATTAAGAGTGGGTTGATTAGGGCCTCTATAAATATTTGTTAGTCCCAACGTTCCCTCGCCACCTCAAATTTTATGTCATCATTTCCATGGAGTGGCTTCTAATACCTAGCTAGTTATTTCTCTGTGACTTTTTCTAGTAGGACTCATCCTTGATATTCTTTATAATTTGATACACTTTTACAACTATGATTACTAGCTTGCTTTTGTTTTCTTGACTGTGTCTTGTGCTAGTGATTCTACATTTTGGATTTTGCCTCTTATATATCCTAAGATGGTAAGGGAGGACAAAGATATAGGCACATAATTCAAGTTGAAGAGAAAGAAATGGTGAATTATGATGAAGAAGAGCCCATAGGTGACACACACAGTACACCCATACCAGAAACTCTTCATAAATATTTTACATCTAGAAACTACACCTGGTCCATTTCTCGAAATATGGAGAAAATTCCAGTGCAAGTGGTCTCTATGGCCCATCTCTAGTGGGACTTCTTCCCAGTTTCTATAGGTTACATAATGAAAACACTTCTAAGCATATTGACACCATTGTGGTAGATAGTACAATCTTTTTACTCCAAATTGTCTTAAATGTGGAAAGTATATACTCTTCATACGGTGGTACCTTCATGGAAAATCCTCCCAAGGAGTATTGTCTCTATTTGAACACTTGGTGGAGGATTCATGATAAAGGACCTCAAGTGATGCACATGAAAATGATAGGAACATTGGTTTTCTCCATCTACTCCACCTCCTCCTTCTTCAAGTGAGACCAACCCCAAATTAATGAAGATTTTTTCCTACGTGATGAATTTTAAGAAGAGTCAAGTGGGAGGCACCTCTAACCATTTCATGTAACATATTGAATCTCTTGATAAGTAGGTTAATGATAAGCAATATTTTTGGAACTGCAACAACCATGGTCCCATGTCCAATTCTTAGAATCCTAAGTGGAGAAATCACACAAAGTTTTCATGAAACAACAAGTTGATGATGTGCAAGGTAATCCAAGAAAAATCAACACCAAAGATATAGTTAAACATATGACAGTGATGTTCTTGGGAGATTGATAAGTATTCATGAGTATAAGAAATATATGTCCACCTATAGACAAAGCATTGATAGGATTGAACAAAGTCTAGATCATCTAGCCTTGCCACTTACTCTCCATGAGGAGGGGAGGTTTCCTTCCCAAACTTTGGTGAACCAACACAATGCAAGTGGACAAGTAGTGGCCCCTAAAGGATCCTATGGTCCACCAAATATTCAAGTAGAATATGTCCAACAATATTAACATCACACAACCCATATAATACTTCACCTCAAAAACCAGGTGTCCCTTATTCACCATCTCAATGACATTAACCACCACAACATCCATACATCTTCCAATATTCATACCATCACCAACAATATCTAATACCACACCACATACATTACAAGCTCCCACTCTTATATTTAGAAAGTGAATGTGGTAACCATCTGAGTAGTTTCAAGGATCTTGAGAATCCCAAAAGGGGCTAATATCATTTTGATCTTAATGTTTTATTGTCAGAAAAATTTAGTGATGATGTTATGAGAACCAAGAATTATGTTGTTCCACATTCTTTTGATTGAGAAATACCAGGTGCACCACATTTTGTAGATAGTTTGACATTAAGTGTCCCACCTTATACTCCAATCGGGAGTGAATATATTCCATCTATTCCACTTGTGATATGAAGAGTTTCACTCGCAACACCAAGGGCATCCAGATGTAATAATGCAAGATCATGGTGATTCAAATGAAGAAAAGGGACGTTAACCTCCATTCCTATATGTCATAGATGAGCCTTCCTCTAAAATAAGTCAAAATCACAACTTATATATATATATTCAAAATTATTTAGGAAAGTGAAAGTGAACATCCCTTTGCTTGAAGCCATCAAGCAAATGCAGCCTGTGAAAAATTCTTGAAGAATTCTTGCACTTTCAGAAGGAAGACTATGGGAAAAATGCCAAACAAAGTGAAGCTCACGAAGAAAGTGATCTTTATCTTTCAACATGCACTTCCACTCTAGAAAATGGACCCTAGATCCCCTATTATCTCTTGCAACATTGGTGTCGATCTTACTAAAAAGTCTTTGATTGATTTGGGATCCAGTGTGAACCTCATGCCTGATAGTGGATATAATGAGTTGGGCTTAGGTAAATAAAAGCCAAAAAATTCTACACTACAATTAGCCAATAGTCCTATTGAAGTCCCAATGATCAAGGTTGATGATGTTCTTGTGATGCTTGATATGGAGACAATAGTGGTGTTCTCCATGGAGTTCATTGTTCTAGATATGGAGTTGGAGGACAAGATAATTCCATCATCATGGGAAGGTCATTCTTGGTACAATTGATGTGATGACCCCAATTTCTATATATTTTCCATGATGACATTCCGTTAGATTTACTATTGTCTATAAGATGTCAAGAGGGAACATATAAGGGATTGTGATTGTCATGTAGCATATAAAAGAAGTCAAATCATTGTTCACAACATCATTCCAACAGTCACACAACCATCATTCCAAAATGATAAAAGTCATATTATATTATTTGCCGGATGAAGAAATTAGTTCTTAAGGAAAAGAGAGTACATAGGACATAGACATCCTACACATCATCTAATGAAATAAAATAACTATCTAAATAGAAATAATATGAGAGGAAGCCATCTAGCTAATCATCCTCCCATGATGTTATTTAATATCTTCAAGTACTTTGAATGCTCTACGCGTTCCTTGCATCTAGAAAATACAAGAAACAGACGAATCAACAAAGTTGTGTACATGGGTAAAAGTATTCATATAGTAACTTGAGAAAGAAAGAAATAAATAAAAACATTATTATAGGGAAGAAAAATAGGTAAACATTTATTTTAGGCATATCTACAGATGTAGTTGTACTACTAAGTGTGTCAACACCTTATTTTCACATACACGTTGGTCCCTTCCCCACCCCTAGGGATTTGGGGATCCCCGCCCCTTGGGATATGGGGTTTGTGCTCAACATTAGTATTTTAGAAGAGAGAGAGAGAGAAAATACTATCTCAATTCAATAGCTACAACTCATCTCAATCTTTTATGTTCTTTTATGTTTTGGTGTAACATGTAGCACTAGTATTCATCCATGAACCTTATATACAAATACAATCATATAGGGTATATCCTATCATTATGCATCCATGAAAACTAGTCTTATACTTAATACAACCTGTGTACCTATTATGATCAGATTTGAATTTTCAACCAGCCTAGAATAAAGAGTAGATCACCCTGAAAGAGAAAATAAGATCCAAAGTCGATATGGGTTCTCATCATCCCATATTAGGGTTTGATATCTAGTTGGGGTAATATTCATCCTGCTATGATTAGATCAGGGATTATCTTTGAATTTTATCTTGTATTGGAGTGACAAAACTAGATTTCAAACATAGGGCTTCATTTAATTAATGACACCCATTTTATATAAGCAAGGAACATTCATTTTTTTGGGTTTCTATAGATATTTAGATCATTAATGGCTCCCTTTTTGGATTCACATAATCCAAGTGGTTCAGGGTTAGATCTAGGTTGTTTGAGTGTTGTACATAATTCATAGTAGATCATTACTTGATTAGGGTTGACAAAGAATGTGTGACAAAGTGCATTTTTGTATTATAATGAAGTAATTACCCTTTTGCCCTCATTATACTCACTCATGGTCCCACATCATTTTTCTTGGTTTCATAATTAATATTAGTACTCAAAATCAAAATATGGTGATCAATGTGGACTTTATACACATTATAACATCACAAGTTTGATTAATTCATCACCTTGTCCAAAGAAGCAAATTGGTCAATCAAACTTCATCATATGGTTCTCAACTTTTTTCTAAATATTCTACACATTTTGTAAACCTATGGTCCAAATTTCATCTCATTTGGACATTCCTACAATTTTCTATGAATTCTTGAAGTTAATGCCTTAAAATCCCTTCTATTTTCCTTTTTTGGTCTTTTTCCAAGTCAGCAATTCATGGTTTGAGTGGGGGGCAAATCTTGGCCCTTAATCTAGACCTCACAGATCTCATCCCAATCATGTGTCTAGGAGATCGTCTTCAACCTCCCGCAATCAGCGGGGAGGTGTTAATATGACTAAAATGACCGATCTATCACTCGTGGCCCCGATTCAAATTTCTAATCAGGAGGGAATGTTCACCTCACAATTTTGTGCTCACCCAACCCTACTTTGAATGGGTTCCTCACCTTGTTGCACCACCAAAATTCCCCTCACTCTCCCCTCCTGGCGGCCATGGCGGCCACCAAAGATTGATTTAGCCCTAAATCTACCCCCCGATGCTATAAAAGGACCCCCCAAGGTCTGCAACAAACACATCTTGCTCAGAGCTCATCCTCGCACACTGTCTTAGCCTCAAATGCTCTATTTTTTCTCCAATAACCTACTACTAGTGCAGCACCACCAATAAGCCCATTTTGGGCTTTCCTCCTCTGGCCGCCTCTCCTCCATTTTCGACCACCCGCGATCTCGTGAGACCACGATGATTCAGAGTGGAATCTTTGTGGCTTGCCTCAGCTCGTCCTACCCTGAGCTCCCCTATCTCCGCAAGCCCTCCACCTCACCTATCGGGACCTGAGGCAGAGATCTGTATGTGAAGAAAGGAACCCCAAACTAGTTGGTCCATAGGGAAACCCACCCGGCTGAAAGACCCGACAAACCAAGGTTTGAACCGGGAAATTAGAGCTCGAACCGACTATTTGAGCCACTAAACTGAGTCCACTAATCCAATGGACCAGAGAGCCACATTTTGTGGTCCTGGCCATCCAATTTTGGATCCAACGTCCCTCATATTTTGCAATTAAGGTATTATATTCTCTTCTCTGCTCAAAAATCAAATAAATGGATAGAGCTTGCAAAAATCCTCTCTAATGCAACCTAGCTCCAAACATATCAAGTAAATAGTTGACTTTGATTAGAAAAATCCAATGAACCCATTAAAAATACTTGTGGATCCTAAATCCTTATATGTTTCAATTATATCCCTAGATCTTATTCCTCTATTTATGTAATTTGTCTAATGATTCAACAATGATGTTTAATCTTTGGAAAACCTAGATTTGGACTCTGATGATTATCTTGTAACCTAGATCTAATCTATCTGAATCATCTACTCTTGAAAATGAATAATTATTTACCTAATTCTATTTACTTGATTCAATCTTGTTTATAAATCTTTATGAATAATGAGTAATCTTGATATTGATCTAAAACTTGCAAAACCCTTGATATACTTTTAATTCATCAATCTGATCTTAAATTCCAATTATACTAAGTATCACAATGATGAACAAGAAATTTTATGATGACTTGGATAATCACCATAAATTAGGGTTAACACATATGATCCTAGAAAACCTAGGTAAGTCATTCACACTCAAAAATACTTGAAACTTGAAATAATGTTGGATATATTGAAATATGGGTTGATTATAAGTGAATGACCTAACTGTAAGGTTGATGTAGGAAAAGTGTAACCCTAATATTGAATATTGAAACATGATCTCCAAATATCAGGATCCTGACACTTGATCCAAACATTGTGATCTAGGATCTGACTCGAAGAGTCTACCTATTACTTGTTGATCTATACTCAAAATCTTCAGTGAAAGGTATGCTATTATACATCCTCTTTGGTTGTAATGAAGATACTTTTTATGTATCTCTTGATTGTGTACTTGACTATATACTTGGTTGAGCTATTGTTCCCTATTGACTAGGATTCCATATTTCTTATATTATATTTTGAGACAAACAGGTAAACATAAATGATATGCCCATTATGACTACCTGTATATTGATAATGATGATGATGTTGATAATGTTGATAATGTTGACATTAAGTGCAAGAAACCCCTCATTCAGAGGTGGACTTGTACATTGACCTCCTATCTCCTATGGTGAGAAGGATCCTGGTGACCTCCCCATCGTGTTGGGGTAATAGAGTCACACAAAATATATAAGCATGCTTATTGATTACAACATAATGGGAACTCATAATAAAAATCAAATCATTTGAAAAACTTGTCGAATAACTTTTGGTTTTTGTAAATTGCTTGTTATACTTTTAAAATATAAGTCCTACCAAGTACACTAATTTTGTTATAAACCATTTTACTTGTTTTTATATAGTGTACCATGCAATTGCATTGACTTTGTGTCTTGATTTTCTTAATTTTAGGCAAAACATTGGAACTTTGACTATAGCTCTTCCACACTCTATATACTCTGATGACAAGGATATATTGGAAAAATATCCATTTTGGGTTAGTTTGTTCTTTATATCTCTAGTTTTTGAGTTATTATTTCTTATTGTATATGCCAGTGTGTTAAATCCGATTAGGCCAATCAAGGACAGGCGCTTCAATCCTTTTTCTACTGTCTAGGCAGTGGGACTAGGATTAGGGTAAAAATGGTTCTGTGACACAATACCTAAAAGTTCAATGTAAAGAGAGAAAATCTCAATTATTAGGGTTTCCTTATTCTTTGGAGTATTAGCCATCACCTAATTATGGTTTCATGATGTTTGAATATCAGGGACTCTATTAGGGTTTAAATGTCCCAAATATCATATTACAAATCATAAATCACCATTATTACATAATAAGATGACATACGTATGATCACTATGATTTAGGCTAGTATTTTTGAAAAAGGATTTGGATTCATGATCTGAAAGTACTCTTAATAGATTCCCTATATTTTTTTGATAAAAATCATATATAGGTTTGCTATTTTCAAATATTCCTAGCATTTTCTAGGATATTCCTAAGATTAATAGATTTCTAATTTAATTGAATGTTTTAGGTTGAGAAATAACCTTGGTCAACGGCTGGATCCGACTGGATCAACAGCTCAGATTGATTAGATCTCGTGAGATTGGGCATGGCTTGATCGCTGGCCCGTGTGTTCCTTGTTGACGTGGTATCACATAGTTGGTTAGGCTGGCTGAGTGGACTCCACGCGGGTAACTTGTCCTCCCTAGGTTGACTCGTGGTGTTTGCTGAGGTGGTGGCATGCGGTTGGTCCACCTAGGTCCACGGTACCACCACATCAAAACCTCCCTCTCCTCCTTTTTTGCTTGCAAGTTCGAGAAGCCTGGTCTACCCTCTGGTGAGGGCTCCACTGGCGAGGAGTGCAGCTAGTGGCGAGACGAAGGTGTAGAAACCGTTGTAGGCTTGTTCCGCACCCAAATGGAAGAGCCTTGCGTTGTTGCTCCCTCTATTGGTCCACGCTATCGCAGAGGAAAACAAGGTCATCAACGAGAGAGGGGTTAGAGTTGTAGAGGGTTTATGAGACCGTGTAGACTTTCCGTGAAGCACCAACATACGGTGGCGAAGTTAGTGGTGGCAGTTAATTGGTCGGAGATGCTCGATGGTAGTGGGGCTCTACAAGTGTTGGAGGTTGAAGACGATGGGTTGGAGATGGATGTTTGGGGAGTCTTTTCTAGCACTTGGTAGTTGGGAATGATCAAATGGAGGGTGGCAGAGCTAGAGGGGTCCTTAAATAGGTGTGAGGGTGTCTAGAATAGGAAGCCCTAATCTTGTCTTTACCGCCTAGTGAGAGCAGCGAGAAAGGAGGGAGTTGTTCTCGTCGATTCGGGGGTCAGAGCTAATGTGGTTTATCTCATTGAGCTTATCTTGGTGAGAGGAGTTTATCCTCCAAATATCTCACATAGATATACATCAAGTTGGGTGCATGGAGTCGAGATCGATTGGCCGGTCTGTTGGGGTGAGGGATGAGTCTTGTGGGAGGTTAGGGACGAAGTCCCTACCATTGGTTGCTCCCTGATCTACAATAGAAAGGATCGAGCACCCATGATTCAAGATGGGTAAAAGGGGGTATGGGCCTCAGCTAAAAAAAAGTTGTGTGTGACACAAAAATGTCACACCTAATTGATAAATCAAAGGACGTAGGTCTAGGGCGGTTAATTAATGAAGTAATGTGGATTATTTCAAAAGTTGATAACTCTTAAACGGTTCATCTATTTTTTATGAAATTTTAAGTAGAGCTTCATGTTTATGTTATCTAGATATGGTATAAAATTGGGTTCCAAATTCGAAGATTGACTACTTAAATTGACTAAGTATCATAATACATAAAATCCACGTCTAAATGAACTAGGGGTTGCCTTATATGAAATTGATAATTCCTTTTAGTAAAAAAAGTGAGGGAGAGGGTTGAGGGTATAACTGGGAATAACAAAATTGTAAGAGAGAGAAAATATATGTAAAAACTCACTCTGTCACA
Source organism: Alisma plantago-aquatica (assembly GCA_963693085.1). Lineage (NCBI taxonomy): Eukaryota > Viridiplantae > Streptophyta > Magnoliopsida > Alismatales > Alismataceae > Alisma > Alisma plantago-aquatica. The sequence goes on along the minus strand of OY856409.1, from coordinate 837,736,212 downwards.
TTCTCCCCTCCTTTTTAATAATTGTTTCCTCAAAATTCATATAACATGGAAATGCAGATATTTTAGGCTCGATCTCAGACTTGAGCTCCCAGGTGGCGTCAGTGTGATCATCGTGGCTCCAAATAACATTCACCATATCTATGCGCTGATTACTATGAAGTTCCTTTGTCTTAGAATCAAGAATTCTGACTGGGGATTCATCATAAGTTAGATCATCTTTCAACTCTAGAGGCTCATGATTCAGAATGTGACTGGGGACTTTGACATAGGGCTTTAGATTAGATACATGAAAGACATTGTGCATGGAACTATACTGAGGTGGCAAATCAAGATGATAAGCACATTCACCGAACCTTTCTAAGATATCAAAGGGTCCAACATGACAAGGACTTAGCTTTCACTTGTTCTTTGCCAAGGCTCAGATAGGTCTGATTTTTAGAAAAACATGATCACCTTCTTTGAACTGACATTCCTGTCAGTGAGCATTTGCACAAGATTTATGCCTATCATTTGCCCACTTCATTCTTTGCCTAATCAGTGCAACTTTACCTGTATACAACTGCTTCTCCTTGGATCTCATCAAAGTGTGTTCCCCAATGCCATCCCAGTGTAATGGACATTTATAAGGTCGACCATATATAGCTTCATCGGGAGGCATCCCAATACTTTCCTGGTAGCTATTATTATATGCAAACCCAGATAAAGGCAAATAGTGGTCCCACGAGACTTCCCAATCAAGAACACAAGCTCGCAGAAGATCCTCCAGAATTTTTACTACGCATTCTGACTGCCTGTATGTCTACAGATGGAAGGCAGTACTGAAGTTCAACTTGGTGCCTCGTTCTTCTTGATCCTATTTCCATAGATTTGAAGTGAACTTTGGGTCCTTATCCAAGACAATGGATGTTGGAACTCCATACAGACGTACTATCTCCCGTATATAGAGATCAACTAGTTCAGATTCTTTGGAAGTAGTCTTCATAGGGAGAAAGTGATCTAATTTTGTGAGACGATCCACTATAACCCATGCATCATCATATCCCTTTCTACTCCTGGGTAGTCCCACCACGAAATCCATGGTGATGTGTTCCCATTTCCATTCTGGGATTTCCAAGGGTTGTAGTAGACCACCTGGTCTCTGGTGCTCTACCTTGATTCTTTGACATGTCAGACATCTGGATACAAATTTAGAAACATCACTCTTCATGCCCCTCCACCAGAACTGACGTTATAGATTTTTGTACAGCTTAGTGGTGCTGGGATGAACTGTGTAATTTGACCCATGTGCCCCACTGAGAGTCTTTAACTTCACAATTGACTGCTCAGGAACCCACATACAATTTTTGTATCAAAGACCACCATCAAGACCCATAGACAGATGTGTTTGATGCTTTGATAGGAGAGAGGAGAGATCTATAAGATCATGACTAGCTTTCTATGCCTTAAGAAGTTCAGACTAAAAACCATGCATGATAAAATTATTGTTGATGTGGATACAATCAGACAAAAACTACAACTTCCAATCTACAAAATCCCCTATTTTCCTCCACTCAGGAACATACAAAGATGTATATGCAACCCTTTTTCTACTAAGAGCACCATCGACTACATTGGCCTTTCCTGGATGATAGCCAATAGTGAAATCTTAGTCCTTTAGATACTCAATCCATCAGCGTTGACATAGGCTCAGTTCCTTATGAGTTAGGCTGCACTTAGGGCTTTTGTGGTCGATGAAGATATTAAATGTTGTCCCGTACTGGTAGTTTCTCTTGATTATGAGATCATGAATGATTTCAGCTAATTCCAAATCATGGGTGGGATAATTAAGTTCATGGGGTTTCAGCTATCTAGATGCATAGGCCACCACTTTTCTGTGATATTGAAGGACACATCCTAGCCCATTTATTGAAGCATCAGTGAAGATCACAAATCCTTTATTGCCAAAAGGCAGAACTAGTAAAGGGGTTGATTTCAACTTTTGTTTTAACTCCTAGAAACCGAACTCACAAACAGCTGACCAGATGAAATGTTCGTCCTTCAGAGTAAGCTTAGTCAGAGGAAGTACAACATTGGAGAAATTGGGAATGAAGCGATGATAATATCCGGCTAAGCCCAAGAAGCTTTGGATTTCAGAAGGGTTTCGAGGAGGTTGCCAATCAAGAACATAGATACTTTGGCGGGATCAATAGATAAGTTACCCCCATAAATGATATGGATAAGAAACATGACTTTATCAATCTAGAATTCACATTTAGAGAGATTTCCATAGAACTTTTGAGCATGAAGGATTTCAAGGACTACCTTCAAGTGCTCATGGTGCTTTTCCATAGAGTCATAATAGATCATAATATCATCAATGAAGATGACCACAAACTCATCAAGATAAGGTTGGAAGACTTTGTTCATCCGATTCATAAATATGCCAGGTGTGTTGGTCAACCCAAATGGAATCACTAGAGATTCGTAATGACCATAACAAGTTTAGAAAGTAGTTTTAGAAATGTTAGAGTCCTTGACTTTCAGCTGATGTTAGCTAGAACAATGATCAATCTTAGCGAAGACTTTGGAAGTACTAAGCTAAGCAAATAGGTCATCAATTTGAGGGAGGGGATACTTATTTTAAATAGTGGCATGGTTCAACATGTGGTAGTCAATACACATACGCATTGAACCATCTTTCTTTTTTACAAAAGGAATAGGCGCACCCCAAGGGGAAACACTAGGATAGATAAAACCTTTTTCAAGAAGTTCTTGTAGCTATTTCTTCAACTCCATAAGCTCATCAGGAGCCATCCTATATGGTGTCATAGAAATTGGAGTGTTTCTAAGAAGAAGATCTATGGAGAACTCCATGTCTCTATTTGGAGGCAGCCAAGGGGAGCTCCTCTACAAATACATCAAGAAAGTCACTTACCACCTCTGGTCTTTCTATAGGCCCGCTACTAGGACTGGTCTCTGAGACTAATGTGAGGAAGATTTTACAAACTTTAGAAATGATATTTTTAGCTTTAAGAGAGGAAATTCCAATATTATTACATAATCCACTTCCCCTAGGGATCACCACATGACAAGAATGAGTTTGATAGAGAACTACCATCTTCTTTCTATAGTCAATCTGGGCATGCTACTTGTATACCCAATCCATACCAACTATAATTTCAAAGTATTCCATAGTTAAAAGGATGAATTCAAAAAGGCATGTCATGATTTTCGAATTTTAGAGGCAGGACATCCGTTTTCTATAATGTAGTGAGTATTTTTCCGCCAGGATTTGACACATCAAGAATATATCCAAAGTCTCTTATATGCAGGTGTAATATTGATGCCAGATTTCAAGAAATGAATGTGTTTTTCCATCCATAATTGAATAAAGCTTTAACATGATGATCATTTAAGAATACAATGCCTACATAGGATAATGATGTCATAAATATCTAAAGGTGTTGAACAAGATATTAGATAAATGAAAGGAATTAAGGTTACCTTCAATTAGCTAATTTAGATTTGCCTTAGCCTCTTCTGCAGTCACTGCAAATACTCTTGAATTACAATGTCCTTGAGGAGGTGGGGAATCTGCTGAAGGGTTGCTAAGGATAGACAAAGTAGGGCACTTGGCGATGAAATGACCCTCCTTCTTGCAGTTATAGCACATAGCCTTGGCATAGAGATAAGGTCCTTCATGTCCTCCTCCACATGTCTTACATTTTTTGTGGTAGGTCATCAGATAGTTCTGGTTGTTTCTCTATTCTCCCTTTCCTGAACCTCCTCCTTATCCTGATCCCTTGTTATGGCTAGGGTGGAACTTCATAAACTTATCCTATTTAGCGGTGGTTTACCCTAGGTATCCCACGCTTGAAAGATTCTGCAAACCCTGATCCCTTTCCTACTTGAGGGCCATAGCTAGGGCTTCATCTATGCTCTAGAGACAGGAGGAGATGACTAGGTTTTCTAGGTGAGAAGCTAGGCAGTCAACATAGTACTCCACAAGGCAATCTTCAGTCTTAATATTTACATAACACTCCAAAAGCCTAAACTTCTAGGTGTAGTCAACCACCGAGAGACTGCCCTTCTTAAGCTCAATGTGCATCCTCTCCTTCCTCTTCCTCTCAGCTATAGGCATAAAATAGTCAATGAAGAGGTTCTTAAAGGCTTCCCATTCCATGTTGTCAACTTCTTCTCCCCTATTACTGCCATAATTTTCCCATCAGATTTTTAGCCCCTCCCTTAAGCAGGTTTTTGGCAAATGTGACCTTTTTTCATTGGGTACTTCTATGGTAAGGAAGGTGGTTTCCACTGATAGGGTCCAGGCTTCAACCTTATCCATCACCTCAGGTTGGTCTCCCCCCCAAAAGGTGTCAGGGTTAAGTTTGTTAAAGTCTAATACAATTACTTCCTTCTTCCTAAATGATTTGGGTTTAGGGGTTCCTTTTAGGGCAATGGTCTCCATGAAGTCTAGGAGTACTTTCGTTAGTTCTTCCGACCTATCCCTGGCCATTTTCTCAGAATCAGGTTCTTCAGGAGTTTTAGGTTCTTTCCTCTTCTTAGAGGATGATTCTTCAGAAGCCTTAGAGTTATGGGTCTTTCGAGGCATCCTAAAATTAGGTCAAATACATTAGATATATCATCTTTTTTTGTCATATTGTATTTCATTATTCTGCTTTATAAGTTATTCATGATTTTAGTGTTACAATTTGTGGATCATACCCTAATAATCCTTTCAAGATGATGAGAATGGCTCCCTCCTTTCTCGTTGCTCTCACCAGGCAGTGGTAGTGAGATTAGGGCTTCCTATTCTAGACCGCCACCCCACACCTATTTAAGGACCCCTCTAGCTCTGCCGACCTCCCTTTGATCGTTCCCTACTACCAATTTCTAGCAAAACCTCCCCAAACATCCTTCTCCAACCCATCATCTTCAACCTCCAACACTTGAATAGCCTCGCTACCACCGATCATCTCCCACCAATTGACCGCCACCACTACCTTCACCACTGTCTGTTGGAGCTTTGTGACAAGGCGACACAACCTCCTCACCCCTCTATATCCCTGACCCCTCTCTCGTCGGTGACCTTGTTTTCCTATATGGTAGCGTGGAGTAGTAGAGGGAGCCGTGACTCAAGGCTCTGTCATTCGGGTGCGGAACAAACCCATGAAGGTTTCCACACCTTCGTCTCGCCACTAGCTGCACTCCTCTCTAGTGGAGCCCTCACCAGAGGGGAGATCGGGCTTCTTGAGCTTGCAAGTAGCAAAGGAGGAGAGGGATGTGGGGGACGTAGTCCCTACCGTTGGATGCTCCTTGATCCTCTATCAAAAGGATGAGTGGCTTGGATGCAAGACGGGTCAAAGTGGGTCCACGCCTTAGCTAAAAATAAGTCATGTGTGACACATAAATGTCACACCTAATTGATAAATCAAAGGACTTAGGTCTAGGGAAGTTAATTAATGAAATAATGTGGATTATTTCAAAAGCTAATAATCATTAAATGGTTCATATAATTTTTATGAAATTTTAAGCAGAGCTTCATGATTATGTTATCTAGCAATGGTATAAAATTGGGTTCCAAATTCGAATATTTACTACATAAATTGACTAAGTATCATAATACATATAATCCACCTCTAAATGAACTTGGGTTTGCCTTATAATGAAAATGATAATTCCTTTTAGTAAAAAAAGTGAGGGAGAGGCTTGAGAGTATTATTGGGAATAACATAATTGTAAGAGAGAGAAAATATATGTAAAAACTCACTCTATCACTAGTGATATCGAAATCCATGTGTGTAACAACAAAATGATAGTAACCTTTATGAACTTGAGGTTGACCCTCAACATATTTGAGAAATCATTACCTCAAAAGGAGAAAAAAGAAGGAAAGATTTAAATAAGAAAGTTGCAAGGACCCCCATCACCCTTATAGGAAGACAAATTATTGAATGCCAATGAGAAGGCCTTGTACTTCAAGAATGTGAGTATGGATTTGTCCACTGGATCAAGAATAACAACAATTGGACTAGATGAAGGCATTCTATTTAGCATTTTTGAAAAGAAACTAACGTCAATTTGAGTTTTTTTCAACTCAATTCCCATTTTGGTTAGATTTGTCTTTTGATACATTCCATGAAACCCACACACACACACCATACTTGATAGTTTTAATGTTCGTTTTGGTTTGGAATAGGAACACAAATGAGAGAGTGATACATGGAGTGGTCAAGCAAAGAATAAGACCAAAATTGAGAAGAGAAGAAATGAGTTGAACTAAAAATGCTACATGAAAGTAGCCACCATGATCGTTGCCTCCACCATGGATGTGGTGCCAAATGTTCAACATGTCATTCTCCATAGAATGCCTATTTTGTCTCCATCATGATTTCTTGAGTAGGATTTGGATTTTCCACCACTTTATAATTAGCCACCACACTTTACAATCATTACCATATCATTTTAAGCATCTATTTTATGTTGAGAACAACATGGTTTAATAGCTTGGGGTGTTAGAGAGGTAAGCCCTTGTTTTTCATCATGTCCTTATTCTACTTTTTTATTATGATTATTAACAACATGACTAAACCCCATACTTGTCTGGATAAACGTCCTTGTTACATCTTATGCACTTACATGTCATGTAGCTTGTTTCCTTGCATTATATTTTCTAATTAATAAAAGAAAATGAACTTTTTGTTATTCCACCCATGAACTTTGAATTGTATGTAGATTTTGGCAATCCCTTGTATGTTATTAGTTAGACTTGGTTTCATGTCATTTTTTGTATCTAGATATTTTTGATATTAGGGGCACTTCACACCATTTTTCCAAATTTTCTCAATCCTGATACTTTTTTTCCCAAAAGTTTAATATAGCTTAATCTCTACCTTATTTGGATGAGAAACTTGAACCGAGTGACCAAATGATAATCTCACTCCTATAATCACTTGGTTGTGACTAAATGAAATAAAATTTTGAGTATATACATGTTTTCCACTTCTCTTTTGAATTGTTGGACTGTTTGGGCTAAATGAAATTGAGGCAACCTAGATGTTTAGGGTTATTTAAGTAATGTGAAAAGAATGTTGTTAACCATAACTATATATCATCATGGTATTTTTTATTACGTGTGAAAAATGATTGGAATAGTTTGCATATAGGAGAACTTATGTGAAGATATACATATACATCACATGACCCCTCACTTGAACCACCTTCTTCCATTATTTCATATCCATCTATGAAATATAAAGATAATATAAAGAAAAAAAAGAGTAATCCTTGTCCACCCTTCGAAATCATGGGATGTCTAGCAGTTCCTCTCATCTTCTTCACTCATTCTCCCATATTTCTTATCTACACTAAGGGCCAAGTAAAAGACAAATTTTAAAAAAAAGGTACTCCTATGTAATAGCACCAAAATAGAGAAATATGTAATAGAATTCAATCTCTTTTCCATAACCACATCTTCTAATTACACACTATTGAGTTAGAAAATATAAAAAAAAATCAACTTACACCCATACATAGGCATGTTTGGTCATGTCGAGTGGTATTCAAGTGGATTACCACATAAGGTTGAATGCATGAGAGTGAAACAACATCCCTAGTTGTTTCTACAGAAACCATAAAATAACCTAACTAAAGCTTCAAAAATACTATATTACTTACATGAGTCTTACTGTTCCACATGGAAAATCTGTGTGCTTTGTGTCTCAGTTTTGTTTTGTTTGTTTTAGGATGAGAGAATTGAAGTTGATCATATGTATGAATTCATAATTAAACTATTTAGTCAATAATCATCTACTTGATTACATTGTCATTGAATGTGAACGAAAATGAAAAGAGAGCTTTAGTTGGAGTATACTTGAGTCAAAGTATGTTTTAAGATTGATGTGGTGATGGAGCCCTAGTTTGGGTTTCCATATTGTGTGTTATTTCCCCTCATTCACAAGTTTATGTGTATAATACATATTGTTTACCTATAAATTTTAGTTTACAGAAAATGAAACTATGGTTTCTATTCAATTTTTATAGGTATGTTGGAACTTATTGTTCGAAGGGGAGAAGAAGGATGACTATATGACTTCCCCAGCCATGGAGAAGCCAAAGTGAGTCCTAAAGATACCCCAACCTACCCCCAAGTGATCAAGGAAGGAATTGAGAAAGGAATTCAATGTAAGAACATTTAGAAGATCAAGATGCAAGGGAAAGTCCTCAAAAGGGTTGTGGTAGTTCACCACAGCTAGTGCTACAAGCATGAAAAGCACCAACTCGAACAGCTCCAACCATACCCAGGACACCCAACCACCATAACCATTCCCACCAGCATGGTGGTGGTGCTTGAAGATAAACACGATTATGCCTCACAATGCGACCATGGGAACAACACTCTAGAGCTCCCTTCTATTGGTAAGGTATGTCTAGAGAGACAATCATGTGATGATTGGCATGTCGTAAACTATAATGATTTGATTAATACTTGTAGAGGAAAGCTTCCAATTCATTTTGTTTCACTCAATTATGAGATAATGAGAAAACATTATAAATGTCTAGAGAATAATACTACTCAATGATGTATGTCTTCAGGTATAGGACTTGGGAAATCGACATCATACGAATGTTAAGAGTACATGTACATATTCTCATTATGTCCCTAGTCAGTTGTTAATGTGGAAGGTAGATAGACACCAGTAACGCACAAGACTAGAGTGTGGGTTGGTTGATGATAGAATCTCATTAGTCATGATATGGCAATATCAAACCAACCACACAGATACATGTAGGAGAATAGTATATCAGACATAGCCACCTTGAGAGTGACACATGAAAACCATCGGTGGTCATACTTATCTTACATAGAAGGTGGGGATTGTGATTCTTAGACTTGAAATCACTGCACTCGTCAAATGTCGTTGGGTATGCTTTGACATGACCAAATGCAATTCCAAAACATGGCTTGTTATAGCGGTGATGGTTGGGTGACTTTGACACATGGGGATAGAGTGAGAGTGATAGAGATGGGATTTGTCCCACTTACTAGAGTATGATATCCTGGCTACTTGATAAGCAAGACTAAGAAAGGCATGCACATGCACTTGTGAATCAATACATGATATTAAGGTCACATTATCTTAGACAATCTATTCTTGGTTCAAGGAACATGGATTGACTATTAAGAGGATGATGATTCCATGCCTTGATTTCATTATGGATATCAATGACAAATGAATTATACAATCACTGTAATACCTTACACAGACTGTAGGTTGAAGTTGTTCTCCAACTTTCCATTCACTTGGGTAACACTGATATGTGACTAGGCACCACTCATTGCTTGTGATGTCATAAGCTAGTTATGGACATTCACTACCAATGTGATATGGGACCAATAGGGTCACACACAAAGGAACTCATCTATAAGAGGAGTTTAATCTTGAATGATGATTGGATTGATTACTAAAGTGTTTAGCTATTCAATTCACACAAAAGATTGGTTAACTGCACTGTCAAACAACCATCTCACTGGGTGAGATGGCTGTTTGTACAGACAGACAAGGGTCACAAGTATTGAGATGATTGTTTGGGTTGTCAGGCAGATTAGAGATCGAATTGGCTAAGTTATGTCCAAATTGAGGTCTGAACCGACCGATTCATTCTGATGAACCGATTGGCTTGGCTCACCAGGAGGTTGTATGGGCGAGCGAGATGGGTATCTTACCTATGTGAGATGGCTCAATTGGGGCCGAACAAAGGTTATGGAAGTTCCCCGAACTTGTTTCGATGGAACAATACTTGTGGTGCAAGAAATTAATGTCTAACATTAATGGGAATTGAATGGCCAATTTCGTGTGTGATTGGGGAACTCCCAGACAACCATTTAGTAGAATGAGACAACTGTCTCGCAGTGCCAGACAACCATCTGGACTGGAAGATGACCATTTCATGTCTGGTAGGTTGTGAAAATTAAAGATCTTCTGGTCCCTTCCACTCCTGCACAATCTCGTACAGACTGGAAACCCTAACCCTAACCACGCCTATAAATAGAGGGGTACTGGGAGATTCCTAGAGCACAACAACACAACTGAGAATCAGTTGCTCTGATGATTGTTGTCCGATCTAGTTGTGGTATCCTAGAGATCCCAAGCAATTCCTACCCGACAAGGGAGGGATAGCGACGAGAGAGGACAACTGAGAATCATTATTGTAGGAGAGCAAGTTGGTGACTAGTACGCCAATGGGAGGGACAACTCCTTCCTGTCTATTCTATTTGAATGATAGGAGTTCTAGTCAGTATGTGTGGACTACTCTAGAGACATGAGTCCTTTGAATGCTGCTAGGACAACAAAGTTAGCCTACATTCTGTGGCGAGACCACATGAGTCGCTGCAGAAGTTGTTTAGTTAGTTGTTTGTGGTGAAGACTAGGAGTTGCACAACCACCATCCACGAGCAAGTTATAGACAGTTGTATTGAAGCGAGTTGTTTTCGTTGGACTTGCTCTAGGACCAAGTATAACTTGTTAAACCATCCTTCCTATTTCATAGTCATTGATGCGATCTTGTTGTTATGGGAATATAGATAGATAAAAAAATTTGTTTCCGCTGCTATACTTTGTGCCCGTATTTCCCAATGATTATATTTTTGGTTTAATAATTTATTTATTTCATACAATGCAAATATTTAAACTGTCTCATGTTCGTATCTGATCAAAGACTACATAATACCAAAATAATATATATATATATATATATATATAATATGCAATTACCATGTGTATCCCTAAAAGTTATTTTGATGATGGATGTGTAGCATGGTTATGGCATAAACCCTAAATCTGTGTATGGTTGGATGGTTTGATTTTATTCATATTCATCTTAGTCTACGTAATGAGCCTCTACTTCCTTCTTCTCAATGTAAAGTTTATTCATTCCTACCTTCGGTCCCCTCAAATGAAACTCGAGGTTTCTCTTTACCATGTAATAGTTCAATCAATAGCATAGTTTCTTTTCTTGCAACGATGAAGAAGATGATCATCGTCGAATGAGATGACCAGTTTGTGAGACAAACCAACCGTTTGGAGGACCATGGAGGATGAAACAATGGAGCCATAGGACTGCCTGGTGGACCCAACTGATCAATTGGAAGGAGTCCAAACATTGGTTGGACTGGAAGCCAGACTACCATCTGTGATAACCAATCGACCAGCCAAGAGGCAAGACGACTGGTTCAAGGGTTGAATTGCTCTACCCATATTGACAAGCACAGATCTACACCAAAAGTAGGTTCATACATGAGATGTGATGATTGACCTAGATGGTAGTGATTCCTTGTGGCTCCAAGGAATTATAAGTAGACATTGCTATAACCATCATTTTTGTTTTATATTGCATGTTTACATTGTGGGATATAGCATATATATGATACATACTATATATATGATTATTGGATACATTATATGTATGGATATATATATATATATATATATATATATATATATAACCCATCAATCAAATATATTAAGTCTAAGATGCTTGCCAATAGTAATACACATGAAAAGATTAATCGACTAAGCATAGGTTATGCCTTCGCATGGTGCGTCGTTGACCGGCCTAAATCACACGTCCAAAAGGAGTGGATTAAAGTAGTCGGACTTTTAAAGAGATAACCCGACTCCCAGGCCCCCACAATGACAAATGGGGTCTGATGTAGCGATCGAGGTTGAACATAGGGACAAGGTTGGTCGTGTTAAGAATGCGGAATCAAACACTCTTATACTCCAGTCAAAAAAGGGGATAAAGAGATGTTCCCAAAGGAATGGTAGCACATAAACAAGAACAATAAAATAAAAATAAGCATAAGAAACAAACTATAAACATGTATATGGGGAAAACTCGGGTTGGGGTTCACGAACTAAAGCACCTCACCAACATGTAATACTATCTATCTCTCTTACATACTCATATCAAGATTACAAGAAACCATTCAAACATCTATTCCACTCTCTCTCGAGATGTGGATAGATCTAAGTCTAAAAGAAGCCTCTCTCTTGAGATGACAACTCAAAAACCTCACAGAAGAACAAATGGTTAAACCTTGAGCATTCCAATACTCTCATGCATTCATACCACTCCATGACATGGGATAAAAGTGATATTACTCTCTCAAGATATCAACAATCAAACATCATAAGATGGTAGCTAAGCATACAAGTGAATCATTAAAATAGATGCACGGAGATAATCTTGATAAGAAGATGTATATTCAAAATAAAGAGACAATATACATGTTGGGAGAGACTTAGTGGCTACTCCCAACCCAAGTTAAGGTGTTTAGCCACTCATGTTTACGGACAACATGACAACGTTATAAAGATACATAAGATACCACGAAGGGGGAAAAGGGGTACAATAGGATGAAACGATAAATCTAGAAGAGAAGAAATATGATACTACACACTACTTCTTCAGATCTGGATCTACCGCGTGGATGGCCTTCTCCTATCGAAGAAGGGGTGGGTGTCCGTTTTCTCTCTCCTCAGCTTCCACCCCTGGAGATCCAAGACTGATGTATGGATGGTCAGAGATGAGTCTGGAATACAACAGTACTTTGTGGCCTCGGGATCTGATCTCTCCCCCTTTCCCTTGACAAGACAGGTGGGAGCGCTATTTATAGGCGTATTCTACGGACTTAGAACCGCGGTTGCGGTTTTTCTATTAAGTGAGGGCAAGACTGCGATCGTGGTCTATGCCTTATTCCTATCTGGTCATGGTCCACCTTGGTCGCGGTCCTCCTATAACTGCGGTCGCGATTCTTTTCATAGCCGCAGTCGCAATCTTTGAATAATCATGGCCGCAGTCTTTGAATAACCGTAGTTGCAGTCTTTGAATAACCTTGGTCACGGTCTCCGCTTATTGTCTGAGGTTTCGAGATGTCTGGTGCTTTAGAATCGCAGTCGCGGTTCACAAAATTTGCAACCTAAGCTGTGTTGATTCCTGAAATGATTTAAACAAGGCTTTAGTCAAAAAGATAAAGAAATTATGTGAAAAGTTAACTAAAGTTATACTAAAAGTGGTGTAAAATATATATACAAAGTACGTAAAGTACAGTGTTATCAGTTGTCTACCTCGTGGAAGTGTGATGGTAGTAATGTAGGTTTTGCCTTCTCGGGATGCATTATTATCATATTGGCTATTGGTTCAGTCTTAACTGGTGATTCTCATAGCGTCTAGGTCGAGAAGCATACAGATAATTATGGCAAGGAGTTGTGCATATTATCTTTCAAGAATTGCATATAATGCAGTTGGAAACAGTTTCCCACCATGGTAATTAACTATGTTTTGCGGCGGTAGTTGGGTCATAGTTGAATTATCTTGGATCTTTCTCATTAGAAAATTGATTCACTACAATTTGCTGAATTGATACTTGAGGGTTTTCAATTTTGACAAAATAATGAGAACAATAATTAATTAAATACCTACTAATTATCACCCATACTTTAAATGAAATCAAATGAAAATGAGTTTTTCACAAAATTACAAATTCTTTTGTGAATCAAATGGAAATAAACAATAATATCTTTTTTGTGTGATCATTCCTTGAGAAGGACAACTTACTGGGAACAATTTCCATGATTGCTTTAGGATGTTGAGAATATCACATAGGAGCACAATCTCTTTGTCCTAGATATGCCAAAACTAGAGGAACCACCTCAAAATGCATGAAGGGCTGAAAAGGATGCTTACAAGAAGCATACTGGAGATGTCATGGATGTCAAGTATCTGATGCTATGCTCCATGAACTATGAGTTGTAGAGGTAGAATGACAACATGGATGTGATTGAGATGGTCACACATCTCAAGAATAGGTTCCAAGATCAGGCAAGACAAGAGATATATGATGTCTCTGAGGCATTTTTCAGATGTAACATGGCAGAAGGCGACCCAGTAAGTCCTCATGTACTCAAGCTCATTGGGTATGTGGAGAACCTAGCTAGAATAATTTTCCCCTTGGGTCAAGAGTTGGCCATTGAAGTGATTTTGCAATCTCTATTAGAGTTATATAGTCAATTTGTCGTGAACTACAACATGAACGACTTTGACAAGTCATTGACAGAGTTGTTGGGCATGTTGAGAACAACTTAGGGACAGATGAAGAAATACAAGCCTAAGTCTATGATGATGATCAACAAGAAAAAGGGGAAGTCTAAAGGAAAAGGCCAATCTTAGAAGAGTTCTAAGGCTATCCTGAAGCCCAAGTCTTTAGATTTCAAAGCAAAAGGAGGAGTAAAGAAAATTAGAGGCAAGTGTCACCATCATTGGCATCCTCGACATTGAAAAAGAAATTGCCCACTCTGATTAGAGGAAAGAAGAAGAAGAAGAAGGAAGGCATTGAGGCCTCCACTTCAGGTATAAATTCTATAAGATAAATTTGATTACTTCTTCATTTTGGTATGTGATACTGAATAGAGATCTGATATACTTGATGTGTACGATCTAACAAGAAGTAAAAGCCTTCATGGAAGGACAAAGATGGACAATGTAGAGCAAGAATTGTGGAAGCTTTAGTCTACATATTTAAATTTATCTTGGCCCAATGGGCATGTAATAGAGTTAATTGAACTTCTATTTCATTATTACATTAGAAAAACTTCTTTTATGCATCTTGTATGACAAGGATGATAAATCAATAAAAGGTTGTTTATGTTTCTATTTCAAAAGATATGATTTTGCATGGAAATACCCAAATATCTAAATGAGATTTGCACAAAAGATTTTGAGATGAGTGTTTATAACGTTAATACCAACATGTTATAATTGATAACTCAAGACTATCATTAGAAATAGTCACCTAGTATGTACATATAAGAAATGAATATCTAGAATACATATTGATGGTAATCTAGACTCCCTTGGTTTTTGAACCTAAGGCTATATGAACTTATTTTATATACATAAGGGTGACATGAAAACCTTCACGAGATGTAGTGGGAGGATAACTCTTCCATTAAACTTTATACATATGATGCATGAAGATCTTATGGAACAAATGCTATACATAATTACTTATATTTTGTTTCTATTGCTAATAATATCATGATATGTACTCAGTAAAATAGAAACACAAATCTCTTAAAGTGTTCAAGGAGATTATAAATGAAGTATGACTTTGATGAAATTATTGAGAAACTTTAATGAGATCAAATGTTGAAATACTTTACATTAATATCTTGAGAACCTTCATAATGAAATGTGATAATGTATCATAAGTCAAATCCATCTAAACATGATGATGTGTCAGAATGAAGGAATTATACCATGATAAGTCATGATATAATTATCAATAAATCTAGTATTCTTATATCCTCATATATATATATGTATATCTTTCACTAAATAATGTACCATTTGAATGGTTTATAAGACATCGTATATGATATGAATTGGGAATGTCCCAATATGTCTAAAGGATTGAAACCTACATTGGGAAGGTATTTTCTTTAAAAAAGCCTGTCAACAAACCTTAATTTTTTAATGCTATTATTAATCCAAATGAAATAAAAAATGTTTGTTGATAGGATAACTGAGTTCCAAAAGAATCAGTGGGAGTAAAAGTAGAACTCAAAATATTTAAGATCAACAAAGAGGTACAATGAGAACTAAGAGAATCACAAGATGTTGTGGAATGTCAAGTTCCTCATGTGACATAGAATGAAATAGTTCTATTATAAAACATTTGAAATTGAAGGATTGTGAAATCAACAATTCAGATAGATTGGTCATAACAAGATCAACCAATTAATCAACTAGAACTATTGAATACCATAATTTGAGTAATGGCTTAACAATATTATGGGGTCCATGTAAGATAATAAGGTAGGACCTTGATAGCGCCACCTAAATGTGTAATACCTAAAGGCTACAATAAGGTCTTGTGGCAAAGACCTACATAGATAACATAAAAGGACAGATAGGCTGAATATGATTTCAAATCAGTTCAAGTTGCTGAACATGATAGAAATTCCTTTACCAATTGCCAAGCTTGTTGCTGTAGTTAAAATAGACTAAAACATTTGGCATATGAAAATAAAACTATATTCTTTAAAGGGAATACATTAGAGGATGTTTACATGATACAAACTAAAAGGTTTTATAACTTCAAGAATACAAATAAAGTTTATAAATTACAAAGTTCAATCTGGGTTTGAAACAAGCATCTCAGAGATGTGATCTTTTGAATTGATAATATAGTCAGAGAGTTTGACTTGAATCAAGATAAAAGATGAAGTCTGTGATTACAAAATATTTAGTGGGACATATATGAATATTCCACATATGATGAGGAATAAAATTTCAACATTGAGGATATTGAGATCTGGCATGGAAACCCCTTAAGCAATGGAGGATTGAGTGAAACAACTTATGAGATAAGGATTAAGACATATGAGATAGTTCTTGAATGTTTCACTATGGAAGTTTTAAGCACATACAATAGCAATGTGTTGAAGGAGTTCAACACTAAATGATTCAATGAGATAGAATCAAGATTAGTCTCTCACGAACCTTATGTTCCAATTCTTATGATAATAGAAATGCCATGATTACGATGCCATAGGTTGTAGCAATGGATCTACAATGATTGCTATAAATGTACTTATCCCATATAATCTTGTATGTACTTGACATGACAAGATAATAGTAAAATCCAATAAGGGATATTAGAATGTCATTAAAGATATCCATTAGTAAATGAGAAATACATAAGGATAGATTGCTAGTCAATAAGGATAGTAATAAAAGGAAGAGTTGGATGTAAAGGGTTACATTGATGCAAGCTTCCATAATGAAAAAAATGATCTCAATAAAATATGTTTGATTGAAAAGGAGAAATGTTGTTAGTTGGAAGTATTCTGAACTAATAGCTATTAATTCTATTCTATAATAGAAGCCGAGTATACTTGTGTTATGAACACAAAGTGATACTGTGTGGATATAGAAGTCCATATGATGAACTTATAGATATTCCAACCTTTGATGACACAGTAGTGATATTATGACAACAATGGAACTACTTGTTGGGCAAGGAATATCAGGTACCATATTATGGTAGTTTCATCTCAAAGAGAAGAGATAAGAAACATGTAATATACTGACTAATAGAAATTTTTTTCTAACCCACTAAATTAAGCACTTGTGCAGTAGAAACATGGTGGACATGTTTGGATCACTAAGAATGAGATTCATCGGTGATTGGCTCTAAGTGAAAGTGGGAGTCTGTTAGTAAGGTATGCCCAAATAGCCAATCATGTGATGATTGACATGGCATAAACCATAAGGATTTGATTAATACTTGTATAGGCAAGATTCCAATCCATTCTGTTTCACTCAATTATGAGCTAATGGGGAAACATTATGACTATCTAGAGAATAATACTACTCAATGACATATGTCTCCAAGTATAGGACTTGGTACGAATGTTAAAAGTACATATACATATTCTCATGACGACAAGGAGTGGCTCAAGTGGTCAAGCATGGTGTCTCCTAATGAAGGGACATTGGTTCAAATCTGAGTTGCCGCCTTGATTTACCACCCTCCCGAACATTCAGCCTTCGGTACGGGCATGGGAGAGGGGGGGGGGAATCTTTCTCTCTTAATCCCATATATTCTAATCATGTCTCTAGTCGGTTGTTATTGTGGAAGGTAGATAGACACCAGTAACATACAAGACTAGAGTGTGGGTTGGTTGATGACAGAACTCATTAGTCATAATATGGCAATATCAAACCAAGCACATAGATACATGTTAGAGAACAGTGCATTAGACAAACCCACCCTGAGAGTGATACATGGAAACCATCATTGGTGGTCATAGTCATCTCACATAGTGAAGGTGGTGGTTGTGATTCTTAAACCTGAAATCACTACACTTATGACATGTCTTTGGGTATGCTTTGACATCATTAAATGATGTCTTAAAATGTGGGTTATTATAATGGTGATTATTGGGTGACTTTGACACATGGGGATAGAGTGTGAGTGATAGAGATGTGATTTTTTCCTCCTACTAGAGTATGATATCCTGACCACTTGATAAGCGAGGCTAAGAAATGCATTTGCATGCACATGTCAATCAATATATGATATTGAGGTCACATTATCTCATATAGTCCGCTTTGGGTTAAAGGAACATGGATTGAACATTAAGAGGTTGATGATTCCATGCCTTGAGTTCATCATGGATATCAAGGATAAAGGAGTCATACAATCACTACAACACCTTACACAGATTGTAGGTTGAAGTTGTTCTCCAACTTTCCATCCACTTGGATAGCACTATTGTGAGAATAGGCACCGCTCCTTGCTTTTTATGTCATAAGCTAGTTATGGACATTCACTACCAATGTGATATGGGACAAATAGGGTCACACACAACATAACTCATCTAGAAGAGGAGTTTAATCTTGAATGATGATTGGATTGATTACTAAAGTGTTTATATATTCAATTTGGGAGATGGTTACTACCAATTTACGCAACATATTAGCTGATTGCACTAACAAACAACCATCTCACTAGGTGAGATGGTCATTTGGGAAGCTAGATGAGTGTCTTAAGTGTTGAGATGACAATTTTGGGTGTCAGGCAGATCAAAGATTGAATTGGCTAAGTTCTTACCAAACTGAGGTCTGAACTGACCGGTTCATTTTGATGAACTGATTGACTCGGCTCAGCTCACTAGATGGCTGTCTGGGTGAGCAAGACGGGTGTATTGCATGTGTGAGATGTCTCAGTTGGGGCCGAACAAAGGTTTTGGAAGTTCCTCAAATTTGTTTCAATTACACAATACTTGTGGTGCAAGAAATTAATGCCTAACATTAATGGGAATCAAATTGCCAATTTCGTGTGTGATTGAGAAAATTCTAGATGACCATTTGACAGAATGAGATGACCATGTCATAGTACCAAACAACCATTTCATGTCTTGTAGTTGTGAAAATTCAAGATCTTTCAGTCTCTTCCACTCTCGCACAATCCTGTACAGACTTGGAACCCTGGCCCTGACCCCATCTATAAATAGAGGGGTGTTGAGGGCTTCCCAGAGCATAACAACACAATTGAGAATTAGTTGCTCTGACAATTGTTGTCCTCTCTGGTTGTGGTAACCAAGAGAGCCCAAGAAAGTCCTACCCGACAAGGGAGGGATAGCGATAGAAGAGAACAACTGACAATCATTGTTGTGAGAGAGCAAGTTGATGACTAGTACACCAACGAGAGGGATAACTCCTTCCTGTTTGTTCTAGTTGAACAACATGAGTTCTAGATGGTCTGTGTGGCCCACTCTAGAAGCAGGAGTCCTTTGGCTATTACTAGGAGAGAAAAGTCAACCTATAGTCCTTGGCGATACCACAGGAGTCACTACATAAGTTGTTCCGTTTGTTGTTCACGATGAAGACCAAGAGTTGTACATCCACTGTCCAAGATAAAATTATAAACAATTGCATTGAAGCAAGTTGTTGTTGTTGCACTTGATCTAAGATCAGGTATAACTCATTAAACCATCCTTCCTATTTTATAGTAATTGATGTGATCTTGCTATTATGGGAATATAGATAGATATTTTCTTTTTCCACTGCTATACTCTGTGCCCGTATTTCTCAACAAATTCTAACTCCAACACCATGTCTATAACACCCGTAGTGGTCACTCTACCCTTAAAACACCTCTTTGTGGTGTTCATCATATTCGTGTTACTTCAATTCATTTCAACCATAATTCATTTGACATTTTTACCTCAACAATAAGACCATTTCCTACCACCACAAGCGTCCTCTTACCCAGCCACAACCACCATGGTGCCCACCACATCCATGCTACCTAAATAACCATTATGCTTCCTACCTATACTTTTATCAATTTGTCATACTTAACCCTAGAACCCCTTGGCCACTGTATATACACTAGGGGTAGCTGGGAGTTTGATGTGTGTCGTTTGCACACAAAACACCATCAGGGGGAATCCTAGAGTTTAACCTTCTTCAATGATGGTTAACTCATGGCATGAAAGTGATTTTAGTATAGAAAAGTTTTACTCCCACATGAGAATGTGATCAAATTGAACCAAATGCAATGAACAATATTTAAAATCTAGTTTGAGAGAGGTTGGTTAAAACTAAAGCTGCAATCATAAGTGCAAAAATAAAACTAGTTGATTTGGATTAAGGATAATACATATAGGGGGTCTGGGGGATCGCCACCATAAATGAGGTTCTTACATTAACTGATTCAAATCCTTTGTTTTAATTATTAAATTGGGACCATGTGTATTTGTGTTCTTATGGAGCAAAAATCTCACAAGAGTCAGACTTCTCTAGAACCTGGGGTCTTAGAGTTTGAGGATCCTTGTCTAACCGTCGAACAAAATCCTATCAGGGGTCTTGTCAAGAATATGTTATTTCCAATCTGACGCTCAAACTTATGGATCATGTGGTATCATTATTACAAGTTATAACAAACAAGATAAACTAGGTGAAAAGATCATAAAATCCATTAGCGGGTTTCGTCAAGAGATTATGGGTTCATTCTTATTAGGATTAGGGGCCTCGTCACCCCATAAAGAATATAATCCATCTGTCCAGGAAACAAGTGAAAAATGGAATGAAGAATGTTTAAACACAAAAGTATTGGAGCCATATATCAATTAAGGTAAAGAATGGGATACTCCCCATGCCCTAATAGAGAAAGTACACAAACATAATAAAAATGAAAATAAAGAACATGCCTAGACTATGTGATATGAGATTCCCCTTTTCCTTGCACTCTACCACCTTTTATCTGGGGGAGATGGGGGTTAAAAATCCTAAAAAGAACTGTTGGTGGTGGTTGGACGGCTTGGTCCGTGACACTAGTTGATTGATTGGGAATCCAGACAGTCAAAACACTTGCTTTGACTTGAGACTAGGTTTGACTGCAATAATGGCCTTCTAGATTTGGCATTTGATTGGGTCTTGATGGTGAGTCAATCAACTGGGATTTCAGTCAATCAACTGGATTTAAATGTTTGCTTTGACCCAGTCGTTTCATTCTAGAAGTAATAAGCTTTCTCAATTCTAACTTTGAGTGGGTATTTATTAGTGAGATGATCAATTGGAATTCCAGTCAAACGACTGGAGTTTCTGAACATGAAAAATTGTTGCATGCAAGTCATTCATTTGGGAATTCAGTTAACCGACTAGAAAATCTGGGAGGGCAGATGTGTAAGTGAAACCTCTAGTCTGTGGATATTTTTGGCTTTGGATTGATTTGACCACTACCTTATATGACACTAATATTTTTGTCTGGTAAGTTACACTGGAATGCTCACTACATTATTTTCTCTAGAGAATTACTATTAATCGACTGAATATACTAGCATTGAATACCTTTGAAAAAGTAACAAACAAGTGTGTGCTAAGGTGATTTATGATGTTTATTTTTCTACTTACAATATGTGATATAAATTTGAAATTAGCCTAATATTTCATGAATCATGATGGATTTTACATTGAAATTTGTGTAGTATTCAATATCATAGTTAATTTTTTAAGCATTAAGAGATGAATTAAACCTTTTTTCTTGGTTGTGTCTAAGTTGGGCTTTCTATCTAATAATATAAATAAGGTTGTAAAACTACCTTGTCCTATACCGATTGTGCTTTTGTTATTGAAATATATGTAATATGGAATAATAAAAAAGTGAAATCATGTTGTGTACATCTAGGATGATATGAGAGGAGAGAACTTCCCTAGTTGACATGCTTTAAGGAAGTGGAATGGATTCTCTTGTAATGGATCGTGAGAATTTTCTAGAAATAAGATGTTTGAGACCATGAATAAGTTAGTAGGATTTGTGTGGGAGTCTATGGTACCACACTCTGGTTGGGAGCCCCAAAACTTCATTAATAATTCCTAGTTGTGTGAAGAACCTTACTTAGTATGGTGTGGCCCATAGCTCAAGTTTATTTGTCCATTTGTAGTGTAATTTCAGGATCTTGATATTATGATATGTTCACTCGAGATTGTAGAAGTTTGAGTGTTAAAGTTAAACATCACTCACCCTCTCTTTATGTAGACATTTTAGGAATTCATATTATGTGTCAATCATTTGTTCTACTATTGAGAAGTTCCCATCCTATATATTAATCTATAGGACTAAGAGTTTGTAGGTCGTAGACCATGTTTCCCCTATGGTGTAGAATTGTCAGCCTTGTGTGGAGTGAGATAAGGTTCGCAGATCTTCATTGTACTAATAATCCTAATACAATAACAAGTTTTCAACTTGATCCAATGAGTTTATGTTGGGGAATTCTCTTCAAATTAATAGAACCTAAAATAAACTAATTAACCCTAGTACTGATATAGGATGATTTTTGTTTATGGTATTATGCATATTGGATTATGTGGAAGTGATGTTTCATAGTATTTTTGTAAATGTGTTATTGTTTCTAAACATGTGGAAGATCATATTGTGTTCTTATTTACAGTTTTTGGCCAACATTCATAGTTTTTATTTTTCTAAAGATATAAGTAAGTTAATATATTTTCCCTAAATGCAAGATAACATAATACTCTAGGAGATTTTGATATGTCTAATTCATTACACATACAACTATCTATCTAGACCAGGACTTTGTCCACTCACTAGGGATACCTAAGTCTTAATTTAGCTAATTTAAATTTATCATGTAAATCATAATATATGAAACAATATATTGATAAAATAAACTAAGAAAAGGTAGCATTATATGTTATTTCATGTACTCTAACTTTCAATGGTAGATGGTAAGCCATTCCATTTGTGTACAAGCAATATGATGTAGAATTATTTATTTATTTTAAAGTAGTTTCATTTTTCTACAAGTTTGGATATGTATCTTGATTTATATATGTATGCCGATGAGGGTGGGTGTATTATGTTTCATTGTTAAAACAAGTAGATTCCCCAACTAAATCCAATTGTGGACAAGTAGTGAACTCATGGGGTCAATTAATAAATTTTTAGTTCATCATTCACCAAGTTCTAGATAAACGATGTATGAATATGTATGAACTTAAACTAAAGAACCAATACCTTTAGCCAATTGATTGTCATTTCCATAATTCCTTTCATAAAATATATGAATTGTAAACATAATTCACTAATTCATGTGAAGCCAAATTTCCAAATAACTAATTTTATACAACTTAGGAAGATAAATAAGAATATAGACATGTCATACTATAACATCCCAACGTAAATCATTGATGCCATCTGAATCATACATGGTATGAGAATTACATAATCTGGCTAGATTGTGACAAATTTAGCCAAGATGAACCTAAAACAATGTAAAATTAGTATGCTTTTACAATACATAAATAATAAACATGAATAACCAATAAAATCAAGCCTAAATGGGTTTTTCCTAAGTAATTAAAAATATTTCCAAGACTAATGACAATACTTTCTTTTAGGTTTTCTTACATAATAAATGAGTTTTATACGAGACAACTACATCCAAAGATATGAAATGTTGCTACTTACATATATTTTATTCATCAATAAAAACAAATTACTAAATAAATTCAAGGTGTCGAACCAAACCACATTAGCAAGATCAAAATGTAGTGTGGCAGGTAAGCCCCACATGTATCACCATGTCATTCAAACCAATAATACATCACACCATCCCGATGCACACAGGTCACAAATTGGGTGATTGCACACAAAAACCTAGTTAAGGATGATAAGAGAATTGGATAGAACAAACAAAAATAACAATGTTTGTAGGTTGTATACAATGTTTGATGGCACAACAATATATTACAATGGAATAATGCACTAACCACGTTTGTAAATTTGAAAGAGTAAACTAAAACAACACATACATGTTGGATTAGATGATGGAATTTAAAGAATAGCACAAAATTATGAGATTAAAAAGGAAATATGGGAATGTCATATATCAATCAACCTATACGAGGAAATGTTAACAATGTGATATACATATGAGAATAAACAAGGAAATTTGAACCATGATTTATATGTTAAGGCCAGACTTGACAAAATTATAATAGTGTTAGATATATTTAGTTTTAGATGAGGTAATTGAATAACATTATATAGACATGAGATCTGGTAAAGAAATCAATTCGATGTCACTTCATAAAATTAGCAAAGACCAACTAATCAAGCTTACTCCTAAACACAACTAACTAGTACATGTGTGGTTCAAAGGAGAATCAATCATAATAGGGTGTGCCAACAACATCATCATATAGTCATAGAATCATCACAAACTGAATAGAAGTAAAATATATGTGAAAGTAGTAAATTGTAGGTTAACTATATTTAGAAACATACTCGCAACTCTAAAAGCCTATCTACGCATGAGAAGCCCCACTTACCTTAGGACTTTAACAAGGTTGTATGGATCATTGTGGATCTTAGCTGATTAGAACATGATGGTAAGCACCACAATGAGATGAAAGCTTATTGTATAGGAGAGATATTCTGGGGTTATAAACCATGCGTTGAAACTAGGTGGAGAAGATAGATGGAGTACCCACATGTGGGTGTGCTTCAGGTGGGACGAGGGTTGAGAGGGTCAAAAGTATAGGGTTTAGGTTTCATTTAGGTTTCAACCTATTTATAAGTCTGCCTTCGTGCCCCTTAACCCGGACCAGATTCCAAAATCCCTATTGGATTGCGAGCGACTTGATCTAATTTCTGGGTTCGGTAGGTATTCATGGGGCATATAATCCTAGTTCAACCCGATTGCATCCAAACACCTTCAGCCTTCAAACTGTCTACATTCGAAGGTAGGTGGCATAAGGAAACAACTGAACTTGGTTGAGTCCCATGCAAACATAGACTTAGAGTTCATGTCTGCAATGAATTCCCGTCAAGGCCGTTGTGAGACTGGAGGAGAATGACATAATAGTTGTGGTAAAGAGTATCGACGTAGCTATGGCTCTCTGACTTCGGACTCATAAGCATATCGGACATCAAACATTCATTGGTGTAGCCACGTTATGACATATATGGACAAGCGCTCGACCCAGCGATTGCATACTGATTAATAAAGATTTGGCCGAGATTTTTTCAAAACTATTAATTATGTCCTACTTGATGTAGCTGCCGAAGTATTCACTGCTCCCCTATACAAAATTTTCTAGCTCCTCCACCAGTTGAAATGTTGGGGTCACTGTTTGCAGGCATTTCCCTGGACCCGTCAAAGTTGGACGGTACCCATTACTATAACTTCTCCAGAGAGAAGATATCGATGGCCCATGAGTGAAGAGTATTATAGTGTAGATTCTGCACCTAAAAATGTCACTGAGACATAATCGCCTGAAAAAGACTCTCCATCCACCGTATCTCCTCGCTATTGGTGTTTTCTTAGTCCAAACCATATATAAATAAATAAACGGTGAAAGATGCACCACAGGACGGAGAAAGAGTAGCGAGGGCGACCTTGGTTACGTACGCATTAAAAGAGAAATTAGGGTGCTCACTGATTAATAACTATCTGCATACTATGGTCCACATGGAGGATTGGTTAGATCTGAAGGAACACTAACTTTATACTCAGAATCTAATCGAGACATTGGGATTTGTCGCTGAGACACGTGGAACATCTCCGTACACATTGAGAACATTTTCTTATGGGATACGTTGAGAACATTGCGACGTGTAATTCCATCTCCATACTCCTAGTCTCAGAGTTAAGATTAGGGCTCGTTTCGTTCAGCAGAAAATTAAAAACATTTTCTAAGTACCTGTGTTTTCTAACTAATCAGGTTTGGTTGGGTGTAAATTAAAGCCTCCCTAGGAAAATGATCTGCATGGTCATGTCTTCTTATATGGAAAATCTATTTAAGCCTACTGCGTCCGATTTGGGCGCAATTTGTTTTCCTTGGATCTTATGACCGGCCACCTGCTATCATGCGGTTCTATCGGACTCTCCGTCTTCTATGCATCACCGGCTAGTATCTACTATACATGTTAACGCAATGAGAAACAACACAGTACCAAAAGAAAAAAATAAACAACAACTTCGTTTCACTTCGTACCAGACGTTGCAGTTGGACTTGCAACTCGCAGCACTGGAATTCCTGTTTTAAAACTTATGTTAAGAATTGGTTTTATATGGAACCAGACGAGCCAAGTATTGTGAGTAGGTTTTAGCCGGGTCTAAATCTTCTGTATCCAACCTTTGTGCCCACCTCAGTACCCACATGATCTGATCCATACACTTGTAGCCCCCCTAGTGGAGTGTATGGCCGGGATGTACTGAGCACATTGTCCCGGGTACAGAGGATTTCAACCCATTTTAGCCCAACCTGTTTAAATTTACGGACTTGATTAACTGTTAATGTTTAAATGGAAAGAAAATAGGCACCGGCGTGACTGGTAAAAACAAAATCATAGTGTTTACAGGGTCTGAAATGATCGGTTATAATATTATTCTACAAGCAGAAATTCAAGTGACATATACTCAGTAATCTATACTCAAGTGGACTATACTCAATTATAATATTGTTCTACAAACAGAAATTCAAGTGACATATACTCAATTATCTATACTCAAGTGGCCTATACTCAATTATAATATTGTTCTACAAACAAAAATTCAAGTGACATATACCCAGTTGTCTATACTCAAGTGGCCCATACTCAATTATACTATTGTTCTACAAACAGAAATTCAAGTGACTTGTAAAGAGGCGAACTCACCCTTTTATTAAAAAATTGAAGAAGAAAACATTCAATATGTTCTACAAACAGAAATTCAAGTGACTTGTAAAGAGGCGAACCCACCCTTTTATTAAAAAATTGAAGAAGAAAACATTCAATATATGATAATTTATAAATGACAACTAAATTAAAGCATGTTACAAAGAAATAGAAGGGAGACGAGCAACAAGTTGTACCACCAAACATATTCAGATACATGATGAAATAGATGTAAAATTTTCAAATTTAATTAATGGTAAGCAAAAGACCAATGAATAGCAGTGGAATATAAAACAATGACTATATTCAATTACACAAATGTACATCTTATTCACCCATAAGGGTATACATGCAATTATAACAAAAGGATCTAAGATAGAGGGAAACCAAACCATATCAATCTGTCTCCAAGCAACAACTTCATGAATTAGGTCTGTGTTATAAGCCATATATTTCTCATCATGATCCTAGGTAGGATTTCCATACTCTGGCTGCACACTTTGATCCTAAACCTAGGTGGTTGGGATCACCCAGCAAGAGGAGAAATAAAGTATGTGTCAAATGAGGAACAAGGACAATGTATAAATAACAAAAGTAAATAAGGGGTAATGATTCAACTATGCTAAAGAGAGTCAAAAGTATGAGGTATGTAACAATTAATAATTTTGCCATGGCAAGTAATAATAAAATTGCATGAATGATTATTAGTATGATTACAATAACTAATTAAAGTAGGGTCGAGACACCTACCTAACCTTAACCAATAGGTGAGGTAGAGTAACACATTGCCAAACACCTAAAATATATATAAAAATGGGGAGAGTAAACACATTCCCCTGGGTGAAATAACACATGCCTATATATAGGTGGTTGTACATAAGTACAGTACATTAGCTATATAGTCAATAATTCATCATGCTAGAAAAGGAATCATATGAAAAATTACATACATGAAATATTACAGAGGGGTTGAAAATTCAAGAAATATTTGAAGTAAATGTACCAAAAGGACAATGATAAGATTGAAGGATAAGTATATACCTCATTGGGAATATTAGGATTAATTGGATAATAAAATGCCCAACTTAAGGGTTAATAAATGTACATACACACATAGCTCGATGTAGAGTCCTAATAATCACTTTCACCAACTTGGTTGAATCCAAGACCACTTTAACCTAATTACAAATATTACCATATGTATAAGGGTTTTATAAAACATAAAGTGAAAAAACCCTAATTTTAGACCTTCTAGAAAAACTCTGGATTTTGAACTCAAATCTTATACCAATTGATCAATTAGATTTTCCTAATTAATTAAACATATTTGATTACCTACTTTGGAGTTAAAATGAGTTACTTTTTATATACATAAATTGGTTTTTCTAATAAACATTAGAATATGGTAGAAAAACATGACTTGAAAACCCTAAAATTAGATTTCTACTCAGAAAATGCTTTCTAATGAATATTTGTTTGTATTTTTTCTATAAAGCGTCGATTTACTATGAATTTTATAAAATTGACTAATAGAAAAATGCCAAAAAGCCAAGAAAGCAAAATAGTCCCATTGATGCGCTCGCACATCTGGTCTTGGCCCAAGCTAGCGTGGCCCAATAGGATTCAACTAGCTAGCAAAAGAACTCACCTCAGTAGATCGGTGATCAAAAGACTCAGAGCTAGCAGGAAAACCCCAAAATGCCCTTGCTCAATTAATCAGGTGATTAAAGCCACAGGGGTGCTAAGGTCAAACTACAACCTGGCTTGTTACCCCTTTCAATCCATGGAGCGAGCAAGTGACCTGGAGGTAGATATCTTGATCAAAACACATAAGTTGCAATCACCCATACAAAGGGGAAGATGTGGGATGCTTCCTCGTGCCCAGACAAACCCACAGAGCCAAGGCTCAGGTTCTAGAGAGCACAGGGGCTTGAGGAGCTTCACCAAAAGAAGGAGAAATAGGGGACCGAGCTATACGACGCCAACTGTGAGGAATCAGTGAGAAAAAGTCATGAGCAAAGACATGCAATGCATTGCTGGGGTCTGGCAAACACACACGAAGGGAAATAGGGTCAGGGAGGCACTGAGGCATCAAGGCAACTAGCACCGGTGAGAAGATAGAATTGTGTCTACATGATATGGCATTTGGAGGCACATTGAGCCAAAATGGAAAAGGGAAAATGAAGACCAGAGGCCAAAGATGCTTACCCCATTCTTGATTGAACTGGGGTGATTAGAACTGTGTACACCAGTCCACTGTTGCCAGAGAAGAAGGGTGAGTAGGTCACAAAGACTCGAGGCACAAGTGAAGAAATTGAGAGAGGAGGGTTTTTCTCAACCTGGAACTTGACTAGGAACCCTTAAATATGAGTTAGGGTGGCTGGGTTGTCCCCTGTGACTAAGCTATGGTGAAGAAGGTAACTACCTTATTGGGTGTTTCTTGGTTAAGGTAGGAAACCCCATAAAACTCAGGATGGATCGATTCACCTTGACTATGCATTTTCATTAGTGTAAGAATCAAGAGCAACGGTTGAGTGACGAGGGAGAAAAACACAGTGGTAGGGGCCACTGCGACATCTACTTCAATCTGTGTAATGGCTGGAGATAGGGTGTGTTGGTCCTATGGTTGGATCATGATGAAAGACTGTTAGATTACAGATGATTGAATGTAGGACATTGGATGGTGTGAAAAGAAGGAATGCAATAAATGAAATGTAGCATGTGACGATTAATAAAATTGGGACTTTGGGTAAAATGCAACGTATAAAAGAAATAATAATCAAACCTAGGTCCAACTTTATTAAAAACTTATTTCATTAATTTAGGGGTTCAAACATGGGTCAAATGTCCTCAAATTTGGACCATAGACTAAATTTATTGTCTAGATTATTTCTATGCTCTTAGATTTTGGTTTTACACAAGTTTTGGCCCCTAACCATTATAATAGCCATTAATATATATTTTAATGTATTTAAAGGGTGAATTAATATGAAAATACTTTCTAATTAAATCTTTGAGTAGAAATTTGAAATATAATTAATGACTTATCTAATAGTCATAAAACACCTCCTTATTCCCTTTTTAAGTTTTATTGCCATCTAGGAGGAGATAGAAAAGAAAAGAGGGTCATTTCTCTCATTAACTAACTCAATATCACATGTTGTCCCTAAATGCCACAGAAAATGTAATCTAATGATTATCTCACTTTAGTGGTCATTTTGCATTCTAGACTCTGACTAAAACACTAATTGAGGTATTTATGCACAAACCCATTTATTGACATAAATATGAATCAAATATTCTTCAAACAACTAATACTTCTACAATTTCAACATTGAGGCCAAAAAGAATAGAAAAGATAGGAAAAATTAGGAAAAAGGCCAAAAAGGATATAAAGGAAAGGAAAATCTTGGAAAGGGTTTAAACTGAAAATATAGCCAAGTTTTGATATGTTACAACACTCCATCCCTTATAGAGGAGTTCGTCCCTAAAATCTCAACAAAGGGAGAAGGGTGATTACGTAACATCTCAACTCTAAGCTCAAGGTGGTTACCTCTAATCCATGGTACTTATAGGATGCTTCACATGCACTACTCACAGGTCAGGTTCCCATGGATCACTAAGGGTTCCACTATTAAGATTTATTTTTATGAAATATAGAAAAATTCTCATTTTAGGATTATTAACATTATATTCATTGCATCATCCTTATTATTCTATTAATTACGCCACTTTGTAGCCAAAAGAGTTATATTTCAACCTTATGCACAAATCCAATATACTTCTTATTTATACCATTAAGAGTTTGAGCACAATTAGGGTTTACTCAACTGTCTTAGTATCTCTTAATGTATTAGATCATTATTCTTTATAATTTGGATTTAGACTCCATTATTATCATATTGTCACTGTGTTGGACTATATCAGATTATGTTACATGAAATAACACATTTTATCCAATTTGTAATTAAGTTTTCCAAATAATGGCATATTATTTACATATTGTCACATTACCTTTCATCAGAATGGTCTATATATTGATAGACGGGTAATAAAAATGATGAGGGAGGTTCATACTTAATGTCATCCTAAATCATTTAGTCATATATATTCACTTCCTATTATTGATTATGCTCATTTAACACCATATTAGTCATACATGCTTATTTTATGTGAATCAAATTACTCATTAACAATATTTGAGTCATTACATAATTTAGTGAACAAGGTGATATGCATTATATATGGATAACTTGATTAAACTATGATTAGGTGATTATATTCCATTTATTTATAACAAAGTAGATTATGACACCTAATGTCACCAATGTATCATGAAAGACATTAAAGATGTATATGTTAGTGTTGGATGATTGCAACTTACGGTTTAGGTCAACATGATCATTATGTTTCACTTATAATTTCTCAACATGCATTAAGTCTAGGGTTAGGTTCCATTTATCTTGCTCGTCATATCATTAGGGTTTATTGGTTGATAACATGGTCGACGTCATGTGTATCCACAATTAGGATTAATATGTGAGTTACTAATATTATTTGCATTAGGTATTTGTTAGGGTTCAAACATATGAACTATTCATTATATATGTTGATTGGTATATAAACAAACATGGGAGATTATAACTATGACTTGTTTTGATCAGTTCTAAATATCTAAGAACACTAAACTCCTATACATGGAGTTAGGGTTTCTAACGTCATAGTAGCTACATTTAAGTGTTTTATAGGATTCCATCCCCTTAAGAAAGGATTTAGTCCTCGAAATCAACATATACAAGATCTATCAAGGTACTACTACTACTACTCCTACTCCTCCTCCTCCTCCTCCTCCTACTACTACTACTACTAACTACTACTACTACTACTACTACTACTACTACTACTACTACTACTACTACTACTACTACTACTACTACTACTACTACTATTGTGGTTGTTGTTGATGTTGGTGTTGCTGCTTCTCTTGCGCTACTACTACTACTACTACTACTACTACTACTACTACTACTACTACTACTACTACTCTTACTACTACTACTACTACTACTACTACTACTACTACTACTACTACTACTACTACTACTACTACTACTACTACTACTACTACTACTACTACTACTACTACTTTTACTACTACTACTACTACTCTTAATACTACTACTACTACTACTACTACTACTTCTACTACTACTACTGCTACTACTGCTACTGCTACTACTACTTCTACTACTGCTGGTTCTACTACTGTTACTGTTGATACTGTTGCTGCTAATACTGTTGCTGCTACTACTGCTACTACTACTGCTCCTACTGCGACTGTTGATACTGCTACTACTACTGCTCCTACTATGACTGTTGATATTTCTACTGCTAATATATACATTATATATATATATATATATATATATATAGAGAGAGAGAGAGTCAGGCTAGAATACACTCGAGTGTATCTGGAACGGAATACACTCAAGTACTTTTTCATGATGCAATATTTTTTTTGAAAATCTAATCTATTGATCTTCTTAAACATCTCCTGAACAACACATACGCAAAATTTGAGCACATTTGGATATGTATAGCTCATGTTATGAAGACCGCAAAAATTATGCATTTCAAATTAGTTTCACGCGTCGATTTTTTTGCCCTTGGATGAGTGACTTACACTCATCCAAATTTTGAGCCCATTTGGATGAGTGTATGCCACTCATCCAAGGGCAACAAAGTCGACGCGTGAAACTAATTTGAAATGCATAATTTTTGCGGTCTTCATAACATGAGCTATACATATCCAAATGTGCTCAAATTTTGCGTATGAGTTGTTCACGAGATGTTTAAGAAGCTCAATGGATTAGATTTTCAAAAAAAATATTGCATCATGAAAAACTACTGGAGTGTATTCTGCTCCGGATACACTCGAGTGTATTCTAGCCTGACTCTCTCTCTCTCTCTCTCTCTATATATATATATATATATATATATATATATATATATATATATATATATATATATATATATATATATTTGTGTGTGTGCTGTGTGTCTGTATGACCATTCTATGACAAATGGAACAATCTCTTGCGAGCAAAGTTGCACTGTGTCGGTGGCATGCGGTGGCAACCCCCCGTTGTGCACCTTTGCCACAAAATTCGGCCCCCAAGGCATGGGTCCGGACAAACCTTCTCTGATTGCCACGAAACTTGTTTGCGGATGTAAAGAGTGAGAACACCCTCTACTAATAATCATAAACAAAGAACCAATGTGTAGCATCGGAATTTTAAACTTAAACTATATTCAAAATGTATAAAGAGTATAATAAAAATCTCCCAAACAAGGGTGTACAACATTATACAAACAATATGATCTAGGTAGAGGAAGACTAGAACCAAATCAACTTGTCTCCAAACAAAAACAACTTAATATATAGGTAGCTAAGTCCAAGCTAGATGGTTGAACTCCATATCCCTAGCCTTAGGTTGGTTCACCATGCTTCAAATGCACACTCTGATCCTATACCTAGGTGGTTGGGATCACCCAACAAGAGAGAGATAAAAGTATGTGTTAACCAAAAGGAATAAGGACAAATAATAAACTACAACTTTGCATAATAAAATGATTCACTACACTTAAGAGATCTCAAGAGTATGAGGCAATAAATCAAATAAGAAAAAGAGTAATCTACCAATATCAATGAACAATAATAATCACATAGAATGAATGATATTATGACACAAAATCATACCAATGCAGGGTGAGGCA
Source organism: Alisma plantago-aquatica (assembly GCA_963693085.1). Classification (NCBI taxonomy): domain Eukaryota; kingdom Viridiplantae; phylum Streptophyta; class Magnoliopsida; order Alismatales; family Alismataceae; genus Alisma; species Alisma plantago-aquatica. The sequence continues at coordinate 837,702,695 of OY856409.1, read as the reverse complement.
CCTACCGGAGCTACACCAAGAGGAGAGGGGAACATACACATCCCAAACCTCAAAATATAATCTGTCTGGGGGACAAAAACCCAAGTGCCTATATAATGTGGTAGGGGGACTAAAACCCCAGTGCCTGACAGGAGGAATAAAACCTCAATGCCCTATGGGTGGTTTGTACTCATGTACACAACATTGTCATTTGGCCAAAAATACATCATGCTTAATAAATTCACTTGGCAGTAGTGAAAAATTATAAACAAAGTTGCATCATAGAAAATTGGAATAAAACCCAATAAATAATCTCAATAAATGGGCCAACATAGGCAACAACAATATCCAAGCATTTCAACTAGATGAGCCAACATAGGCAATAACAAGATTCACATAATTCAAATAGATGAGCCACAATGGCAATAGAAGCATCAAATAGTAAAGAGCCAAACAAAGGCATCTAGAAGGATATCAAGGCTAGCACATTAGTAAGTTAGGGTTGGATAAGATCCCAACTAATGGATAGGTAATTTGCACATGTACATTCCACATAGATTTCACATTTGTCATCATAGATGTTCACATAAATAGGTTCCAGATACTAAATAAGATCCACATACATAAATAGGGGTCACATACATAAATAGGATCCACATACCTTATTGTAGATTCACATCCATCATTATCATCAATTATATGTGTTCCTTGATCACATTATCCTAGTTACAAATTATAACCCATGCATTAGTATGTATTAAGGTATAAGGTATAAGGAAAATACCACTTTTAGATCTTTTGAGGAAACCATTGATTTAGAAATCAAAACCTAGCCCAAACGATCACTTAGATGTCATTGATTAGGAAAACATATCATATTTCTCAATTTGGAGTTAAAATGCATTAGTTACATATTTAACATACTCAAAATGGAATTTAAGGCAAACTTCAAAAAAGGAAATTGAATCAGGACTCAAAAACCACAAATTCAGATTCTACATTAAAAATCCTTTCCAATGACTATTTATTTTCATTTTTTTGAGCAAGGACCGATTTACTATGAGTTAAGTAAAATAGACCAATCGGAATTTAGATAAATGCCACATCGGCAAAATAAAATACAAGGACGTGGGCCACAGAGCCGGACCCACACTGGCATGGGCCAATCAAATTTGGCCCAGTCAGTCGATTCGTGCTCGCGTAGACTTGGTCAAGGGCGACTGAGCAAAGGAGGTAAAAGACCAAAACACCCATGGTCAGGTAATCAGATTGATTCAAATTGTGAGGGTAATATTGTCACATGAACATCTCAATTAGCCGTGACAAAATAAAAACGAATTGCTAGAATTTCCCCTGGTGTATAAATCATCGTATTAAAAGAACTTGGGCACCATGGTCATTACATGGTCGTATATCTTGCAGCCATGGCCATGGTGTCTGAGCAAGCTACTGGAGCTCGAGCTCCAGACTCATATCACACCAGTAGGCTACCAAATCACTGTGGAACGATGCTAAAGAACCTACTAAGGTACGATGAAACTGAAGAGCCCATCGCCAAAGGAAGAGGACCAGCAGAGCCTCAAAATGCGGTGGAGACTGCCAATGAATAGGGGAACTCAAAACTCGATCGGAAAGCTCGAAAACGCCGAGAGAAGTCACTACTGAGCGCTTCATTGAGTTCGTAGAAGAAAAACAGATCAATCCCACACCCCACGCGGGTGGAGGAGCACATGATACCCAAAAAGGCATGGTGGCGGTGGAGCTCAACAACAAGTTGTAGGGCCCATTGCTTGGGGGCAACTCGGGCTAAAACGACGAATGGAAGATGAAGAAGGGAGGCTGGGGAACTTACTAGCAGCTTGATTGAACGAAGGTGGTCAGAGAAGTGTGGGACACGTCACCATCATCAGAGGTGAATCACTAGTAGGTTAGGGTTATAGGGGGTAGATGAGGAGCAATTGGAGGAGGAGGAAGGAGGGGTGAAGACTGAGGAAGCTTTAAACGCCCTTAAATAGGCATGGGGAGATCTCCAACCCTCACTGTTATTTCTCGGTGGAGGGGACGAAGAGCCCCAAGTTGGGTGTTTCATGCTCAATGGAGGAGAGGAGGTGAGTAAACCCTCATTGGATGTGTCTTGGAGAGGCGAGCATGTTGGTCAAGGAATCAATGGAAACAATGTTCTGAGGATGGAGAACGACATCGATGACTGAGAAGCCAACGCCTATTCGCATGACCTGAGGTTGAAGACGGCTCACCAGCTGTTAGATCAAAGTGGTGTCAAACTTGAACCATTGGATGGCGTGCGTGACACATATATCGATCCGACTTTAGGGTGACACATGATATAAATGATAACGATTAATATTCTATAGTTACACTATTAAAACTTGTAAAATCCATTTGGAAGGTCAAATAAAGTCCAAAAGACACCAAAATTTAACCCTAGGTTGATTACGACTCCTAGAACAACGTTATGCATTTACTTTCTCGTTTTACACATATTTTGGCCCTTAAATGCTATATTGACTATTAATGCATATTTTAATGTATAGAATGAATGATTATTATATAGAGAGTCTCTTAATGACATAAGTGAGTGAAATTCCAGACATATCAACATTAAGAGTCATATCTCATCATAATACCATCTTTTCATGCATTAATATCATATTTGAGGAGAGAGAAAGAAAAAGGTTAATTACTCTCATACATTAACTTAAATACACATTGTTAATCATATATTTATCCAAAAAGAGATAAAAGCTCTAAATTAGCATTTATCCACTTATGTTCACTCATTAATGGTCAATTTGCATAATTAGACCCAATTATCACATTAATTGGAACACTTGTGCAAAAACCCATTCATTGACATGAATGTGGTAAAATATAGATTTCATCATCAAAATTTGCTCAACTTCACTATTGAGGCCAAAAAAGATACAAAAGCATGGGAAATTTAGGAAATGGTCCAAAAGGACTTGAAAGAAAATAAAAGCTTGAAAATGGGTAAATTGCAAGAAGGACCCTGAAATTCAGTCTGTTACAACACTCCACCCCTTAAAGAGGATTTCGTCCCCGAAATCAAAATAAGAGGGAAGAGAGGGTGAGTGTGTAACATCCCAACATTAGGTAACTAGGTGTTAATTCAAATCTATGGTACTTTACAAGCTCTATACATAAGCCAAGTCTCATAAAGGTTTCCACCATACGTATTACCTTTTGTCAAACATAACATAATTAGCACTTTGGCTTATAAGCATAATCTCCATCATGAAAAAGCATCATCTTTATTATACCATTATTTGTTTCATATTATTCTCACATTATTTTAACAAGGATTGCACCTCAACATTAGGTACCAAAACATATGTATATTCCCTTATAAGGGTTTTAAACACAATTAGGGTTTACAAGGAGATCTCAACATTAATTAATGTATTAGGTCCAAAACCTTAATAACATGAATTCATTCTCCATTATCATTATATTACCATCATATAGAGCTATCATAGATTATTGTGTAAGAAAAAGATAATATAATCCAACAAGTTATTAAGCCTACCATAATCCCATATAAGGTCACATATATTATTTATCTCTATATCACACATTGTCACATTATCTTTCATACTCATGTTAATGACATCATTTTCTCCTATTACACTCCATAATATGAATTATACATATTTAATATCACATTAATCATTAATGCATACTCATGTGAATCCAATTACTCATAATCATATTTGTGTCATTACATGCATTTTAGTGGACAATATGAAACACAATAAACATTAATGAATTGATTTTCATACTAAATCATGATGAGGTGATTAATGAGATGTATATTAGGGAACAAGGTGATATGCCTTACATATGTCAATAACATGCTCTCCAATATGATAATGCGATTATTATCCACATATATGTTCCAAGGTACATCATGTGTGATGACAACTAATGTCAGTAAGGTATCATGAAAGGCATTAAAGAGGTATATATGTATATGTTGTCAAGGCTGGATGATTACACATCTTAGGGTTTGGGTCAACATGAACACTACATGCTATGTATGTTAAGCAAGCATAAGAACCATAATCTTACTAAACATACTATTAGGGTGACATGGTCAACATTATGTGTATCCAAAATTAGTGATGAGTAACTCACTATTACGTGCATTAAGAGTATGTTAGGTTCAAGCATATGAACTATACTCTTTAGATGGCTTATTACGTATTCATATAAACAAACAAGATGAATTATAATTATAACTTGTTTGTTCAACACTAAACATATAAGCTCACTAATCTCTTATCTAAGGAGTCACGGTTTTCAAAACATGGTAACTTGATTTCAATGTATTTGGGACTCCACCCCCTTAAAGAGGATTTCATCCTCGAAATTAGAAACTCCAAAAACCTATAAAGGTATAACCATCACTACTACTAAAGTACACTATTGAAAAGGGTTGAGGTAAATCTATGTATGAGATCCAACACTTAGTTGTCTTACTAAACATCATTATCAACTTCAAAGTATAGTATAGGGTAGACTACTCCCAAACATGGAATTCTAAGGCTCCTATAAGGAACTTATGGAAACATAAGGTGATTCTACATGACTAGCCAAAACATCATATACTTGGTTCAAAAGGTTATTCAACAATAAGATAATTTGTCTAAAGGTATGCTATTTTGGGATAGTCAGTATCAGGTCAGGCCAAGCCGGTTTCATATGGATCTAGGAGACCTCATAAGACAAGCTAGTGGTGCAGAGGAAAATATTGCCAGTCTCCAGACCCCGACCCTTTCTAGACACCTTTGCTTTCAACTTATTCCCTAGTAGCAACCTAAAAGACTAATCACCAAAATGTTGATCAAATTATATTTCTAATATGAAATTATTATGATCCTAAATCAATCCTTCAACATAGGCCAAATCTAAAGCAAACTCTTACTAAAGGAAAACTATATAAGGTAAAGGTTTCTAACTAGGAGACAAATTGAAATAGTCAAGACTCTTACTACCTTGATGCTTTGATACCATGTTGTAACGAGTGAGAACACCCTCTACTAATAATGGTAAACAACGAACCAATGTGTAGCAATGAAATTTTAAACTTTAAATATATTCAAAATGTATAAAGAGTACAATACAAATTTCGTCAATAAGGGTGTCCAACTTTATACAAATAACTGGATCTATGTAGAGGAAGACTAGAACCAAATCAACTTGTCTCCAAACAAAAACAACTTAATATATAGGCAACTAAGTCCAAGCTAGATGTTTGAACTCCATATCCCTAGCCTTAGGTTGGTTCACCATGCTTCAACTGCGCACTCTGATCCTATACATGGGTGGTTGGGATCACCCAACAAGAGAGAGATAAAAGTATGTGTTAACCAAAAGGAATAAGGACAAATAATAAACTACAACATTGCATAATAAAATGATTCACTACACTTAAGAGATCTCAAGAGTATGAGGCAATAAATCAAATAAGAAAAAGAGTAATCTGCCAATATCAATGAACAACAATAATCACATAGCATGAATGATATTATGACACAAAATCATACCAATGTAGGGTGAGGCACCTACCGGACCTACACCAAGAGGAGAGGGGAACATACACATCCCAAACCTCAAAATATAATGTGGTAGGGGGACTAAAACCCCAGTGCATATATAATGTGGTAGGGGGACTAAAACCCCAGTGCCTGACAGGAGGACTAAAACCCCATTGCCCTATGTGTGGTTAGTATGCATGTACACTACATTGTCATTTGGCCAAAAATACATCATGCTTAATAAATTCACTTGGCAGTAGAGAAAAATTATAAATAAAGTTGCATCATAGCAAATGGGAATAAAACCCAAGAAATAGTCTCAATAAATGGGCCAACATAGGCAACAACAATATCCAAGCATTTCAAATAGATGAGCCAACATAGGCAATAGTAAGATTCACATAATTCAAATAGATGAGCCACAATGGCAATAGAAGCATCAAATAGTAAAGAGCCAAACAAAAGCATTTAAAAGGATATCAAGGCTAGCACATTAGTAAGTTAGGGTTGGATAAGAGACCAACTGAAGGATAGGTAATTGGCACATATACATTCCACATAGATTTCACATTCATCATAGATGTTCACATAAATAGGTTCCACATACTAAATAGGCTTCACATACATAAGTAGGGGTCACCTACATAAATAAGATCCACATACCTTATTGTATATTCACATCCATCATTATCACCAATTATATGTGTTCCATGATCACATTATCCTAGTTACAAATTATAACCCATGCATTAGTATGTATTAAGGTATAAGAAAAATACCACTTTTAGATCTTTTGAGGAAACCTTTGATTGAGGACTCAAAACCTAATCTAAAAGACCACTTATATGTCATTGATTAAGAAAACGTATCTTATTTCTCAATTTGGAGTTAAAATGCATTAGTTTCATATTTAACATACTCAAAATGGAATTTAAGGCAAACTTCAAAAAAAGGAAATTGAATCAGGACTCAAAACCGCAAATTCGGATTCTACATTAAAAATCCTTTCCAATGACTATTTATTTTCATTTTTCTGAGCAAGGACCAATTTACTATGAGTTAAGTAAAATAGGCCAATCAGAATTTAGATAAATGCCACATAGGCAAAATAAAATACAAGGACGTGGGCCACAGAGCCAGACCCACGCTAGCATGGGCCAATCAAATTTGGCCCAATCAGCCGGTCCGTGCTCGCATAGACTCAGTCAAGGGTGACTGAGCGAAGGAGGCAAAAGACCAGAACACCCTTGGTCGGGTAATCAACTCGATTGAAATCGTGAGGGTAATATTGTCACATGAACATCTCAGTTTGGCATGACAAAATAAAAATGAATTTCCAGAATTGCCCATGATGTATAAATCATCTTATTAGAATAACACGGGCACCATGGTCATTACACAACCGTGTATCTTGCAGCCATGGCCATGGTGTCTGAGCAAGCTACTGGAGCTCGATCTCCATACTCATCTCGCACCAGCAGGCCACCAAATCACTGCGGAAGGATGCCAAAGAACATGTTGAGGTATGATGAAACTGAAGAGCCCATCACCACAAGGTGAGGACCACTAGAGCCCCAAAATGCGGTGGAGATGCCAAGGAACACCGGAATTCGAAACTCAATCGGAAAGCTAAAAAACACCAAGAGAAGTCAATGTTGAGTGCTTCATCGAGTTTGCAGAGGCAAAACAGATCGATCCCACACCCTATGCGGGCAGAGGAGAATAGGAAACCTGAAAAGCATGGTGGCGGCGAAGCTCAATGACAAGTTCTAGAGCCCAATGCTTGGGGGCAACTCGGGCCAGAACGACGAATGGAAGATGAAGAAGGGAGGTTGGGAAACTTACCAGCAGCTTGATTGAACGAAGGTGGTCAGAGAAGTGCGGGACACGTCGCCATCACCGGAGGTGAATCACTAGCCCCTCAGGGTGATCGGGGGTAGATGAGGAGAAATTAGAGGAGGAGGAAGAAGTGGTGAAGGCTAAGGAAGCTTTAGACGACCTTAAATAGGTGTGGGGAGGTCTCCATCCCTCACTATTATTTCTCGGTGGAGGGGACAAAGAGCCCCAAGTTGGGCGTTTCATGCTCAATGGAGGAGAGGAGGTGATTAAACCCTCATTGGATGTGTCTTGGAGAGGCAAGCATGTTGGTCAAGGAATCAATGGAAACGGTGCTCTGAGGATTAAGAATGGCGTCGAGGAACGAGGAGCCAACGCCTGTTCACACGACCTGAGGTTGAAGATGGCTCGCTAGACATTGGATCACAGTGGAATCAAACCCGAACCGTTGGATGCCACATGTGACACATATATCGAGGCAACTTTAGGGTGACACATGATATAAATGATAACGATTGATATTCTATAGTTACACTCTATTAAAACTTGTAAAATCCATTTAGAAGGTCAAATAAAGTCCAAAAGACACCAAAATTTAACTCTAGGTTAATTATGACTCCTAGAACAATGATATGCCTTTACTTTCTCGTTTTACACATATTTTGGCCCTTAAATGCTATATTGACTATTAATGCATATTTTAATGTATAGAATGAATTATTATTATATAGAGAGTCTCTTAATGACATAAGTGAGTGAAATTCAAAACATATCAACATTAAGAGTCATATCTCATCATAATACCATCTTTTCATGCATTAATATCATATTTGAGGAGAGAGAAAGAAAAGGTTAATTACTCTCATAGATTAACTTAAATACACATTATTAGTCATATCTTTATCTAAAAAGAGATAAAAGCTCTAAATTGGCATTTATCCACTTATGTTTTCTCATTAATGGTCAATTTTCATAATTAGACCCAATTATCACATTAATTGGAACATTTGTGCAAAAACCCATTCATTGACATGAATGTGGTAAAATATAGATTTCATCATCAAACTTTGCTCAACTTCACTATTGAGGCCAAAGAAGATACAAAAGGATGGAAAATTTAGGAAAATGGTCCAAAAGGACTTGAAAGCAAATAAAATCTTGAAAATGGGTAAATTGCAAGAAGGACCCTAAAATTCAGTATGTTATAGTGGCTCTTTTATGACTATTCTAAGGCATACGGAACAATCTCTTATGAGAAAAGTTCCAATATGTCGGTGACATGGGGTGACCCCCCCCCCCCCCGATTGTGCACATTTGCCACAACAGTCTGCCCGCAAGGCACGGGTTCAGACAAACCTTCTCTGAATGGCACCAAACTTGTTCACGACTCTCTGATGACCATTCTAAGGCAAATGGAACAATCTCTTGCGAGCAAAGTTGCACAATTCCGGTGGCGTGTAGTGACCACCCCCCGTTGTGATCATTTGCCACAACAACCGACCCCTAAGGCATGGGTCTGGACAAACTTTCTTCGAATGCCACCAAACTTGTTCAAGGATCTTTTATGACCATTCTAAGGCAATTGGAACAATCTCTTGCGAGCAAAGTTCCACTGTGCCAGTGGTGTGCGGTGACCCCCCCTACCATGTTGTGCACATTTGCCACAACGGCCGGGCCCCAAGGCATGGGTCAGGAAAAACCTTCTACGAATGCCACCAAACTTGTTCAAGGCTCTTTTATGACAATTTTCAGTAACTTAGCATGAGATGACACAATTATGATATGGGTCATGCCTCCTCCTTAATAATTTTTTGGAAACATGTTATGAGAGGACAATTTCAAAATACGGCACACAGCTCCTCCCAGAGGTATTTTTGGGGACTTGTGTGAGAGGACACTATCATGATATGGGCCCTAAATGCTTTCCTAATGCATTTCCATGGACTTGCTATGAGAGGACAATATCATGATATTGCTATGAGGTTCTCTCAAAAGCATTTTTGGGCACTTGTTGTGAGAGGATGCAATCATGATATGGGTTGTGGATCCTCCCATATGCATTTTCATGGATTTGCCATGAGAGGACACTATCATGATATGGGCTACGACTCCTCCCATATGCATTTCATAGACTTACTATAAGAGGAAACTATCATTATATGAGTTGTGGCTCATCCCAGATGCATTTTAGAGACTTATTGTAGATAGCATTGTCATGATATTTTCCAATGATAATATTTGATGCATTTTCATAAACTTGTTGTGAGAGGACATTGTCATGATATCAACCATGGATCCTCACAATAGCATTTTTTTCTTAACTTGGCATGAGACAACACAATCATGATATGGGTCATTCCTCCTCCTTAATAAATTTTTGGGAACACATTGTGAGAGGACAATTTCAAGATACGGGCCACAAATCCTCCCAGAGGTAATTTTGGGGACTTTCTGTGAGAGGAGACTATCATGATATAGGCCCTAAATGTTCCCTGATGCATTTTCATGGACTTGCTGTGAGAGGATAATATCATGACATCTCTATGATATTTTCTCAAAAGCATTTCCGGGCACTTGTTGTAAGAGGACACAATCATGATAGGGGTTGTGGCTCCTCCCATATGCATTTTCATGGACTTGCTGTGAGAGGACACTATCATGATATGGGTTGCGGCTCCTCCCATATGCATTTTCATAGACTTACTATGAGAGGAAACTATCATGATATGGGTTGTGGCTCATCTCAGATGTATTTTTAGGGATTTATTGTAGATGACATTGTCATGATATCTACCATTGATATTATTTGATGTATTTTCATAAACTTGTTGTGGGAGGACACTTTCATGATATCGGCCATGGATCCTCACAATAGCATTTTCGGTAACTTGGCATGAGATGACACAATCTTGATATGGGTCATGCCTCCTCCTTAATAAATTTTTGGGAACATGTTGTCATAGGACAATATCAAGATACTGGCCATGTCTCCTCCTAGAGGTATTTTTGGGGACTTGTTGTGAGAGGAGACTATCATGATATAGGCCCTAAATGTTCCCTGATGCATTTTCATGGACTTGTTGTGAGAGGATAATATCATTATATCACTACGAGATTCTCTCAAAAGCATTTTAATGCACTTGTTGTGAGAGGACGCAATCATGATATGGGTTGCGGCTCTTCCCATATGCATTTTTATGGAATTAATATGAGAGGACACTATCATGATATGGGTTGTGGCTCCTCCCATATGCATTTTGATGGACTTACTGTGAGAGGACAATATCATGATATGGGTTGTGGCTTATCCCAGATGCATTTCTGAGGACTTATTGTAGATGACACTGACATGATACATGTCATCCATATTATCTGATTCATTTTCATAAACTTGTTGTGAGAGGAAACTATCATGATATGGTCTCTGGATCCTCACAATAGTATTTTCTGGAACTTGGTGTGAGATGACAAAATCTTGATATGGGTCATGTCTCCTCCTTAATAAATTTTTGGGAACACGTTGTTAGAGGATAATATCAAGATACCAGTGATGACTCCTCCTGGAGGTATTTTTGGGGACTTGTTGTGAGAGGATAATATCATGATATAGGCCCTAAATGCTCCCTGATGCCTTTTCATGGAATTGTTGTGAGAGGAAAATATCATGATATCACTATGAGATTCTCTCAAAAGCATTTTCAGGCACTTTTTGTGAGAGGACACAATCATGATATAGGTTGTGGCTCCTCCCATATGAATTTTCATGGACTTGTCGTGAGAGGACACTATCATGATATGGGTTGTGGCTCCTCCCATATGCACTCTCATGGAGTTACTGTGAGAGGACACTATCATGATATGGGTTGTGGCTCATCCCACACACATTTTTGGGGACTTATTGTAGATGACACTATCATGATATGTGTCATCCATATTATCTAATGCATTTTTATAAACTTGTTGTGAGAGGACATTGTCATTATATCGGCCCTGGATCCTCACAATAGCATTTTATGGAACTTGGCATGAGACGACACAATCATTATATGGGTCATGCCTCCTCCTTAATAAATTTTTGGTAACATGTTGTGAAAGGACAATTTCAAGATACGGGTCACGACTCCTCCCAGAGGTATTTTTGGGGACTTGTTGTGAGAGGAGAGTATCATGATATGGGCCCTAAATGCTCCCTGGTGCATTTTCATGGACTTTTTGTGAGAGGACAATATCATGATATCGCTATGAGATTCTCTCAAAAGTATTTTTGGACACTTGTTGTGAGAGGATGCAATCATGATATGGGTTATGGCTCTTCCTATATACATTTTCATGGATTTTTCATGAGAGGACACTATGATGATATGGGTTGTGGCTCCTCCCATATGCATGTTCATGGACTTATTGTGAGATGAAACTATCATGATATGGGTTGTGGCTCATCCCAGATGCATTTTTGGAGACTTATTGTAGATGACAATGTCATGATATTTTCCATTGATATTATCTCATGCATTTTAAAAAACTTGTTGTGAGAGGACACTGTCATGAAATTGTCCCTAGATCCTCACAATAGCATTTTCTTGAACTTGGCATGAGATGACACAATCATGATATAGGTCATGCCTCCTCCTTAATACATTTTTGGAAACATGTTGTGAGAGGACAATTTCAAGATACGGGCTAGGACTCCACCCATAGGTATTTTTGGAGACTTGTTGTGAGAGGAGACTATCATGATACGGGCCCTAAATGCCCCCTGATGCATTTTCATGGACATACTTTAAGAGGACAATATCATGATATCACTATGAGATTCTCTCAAAAGTATTTTCAGACACTTGTTGTGAGATGACACAATCGTGATACAGGTTTGGGCTCCTCCGATATGCATTTTCATGGATTTGTCGTGAGTGGACACTAACATGATATGGGTTGTGGCTCCTCCCAAATGTGCACATTTGCCACAACGGCTGGCCCCCAAGGCATGAGTCCAGACAAAACTTCTCTGAATGCCACCAAACTTGTTCAAGGCTCTTTTATGACCATTCTAAGGCTAATGGAATAATCTCTTGCAAGAAAAGTTCCACTGTGCCAGTGGCGTGCGGTGACCACCCCCCTATTGTGTACATTTGCCACAACGGCCGACCCCCAAGGCATGGGTCCAGACAAACCTACTCTGAACACCACCAAACTTGTTCAAGGATATTTTATGACCATTCTAAGGAAAATGGAACAATCTCTTACGAGCAAAGTTTCATCATGCCAGTGGCGTGCGGTGACCACCCCCCGTTGTGCACATTTACCACAACGGTTGGCCCCCAAGGCATGGGTCAAGACAAACCTTCTCTGAATGCCACCAAACTTGTTCAAGGATATTTTATGACCATTGTAAGGCAAATGAAACAATATCTTGGGAGCAAAGTTCCACCGTGCCGGTGGCGTACGGTGACCCCCCGGTTGTGCACATTTGCCACAACGGTCGGTCCCCAAGGCAAGGGTCTGGACAAACCTTCTCTGAATGTCACCATACTTGTTCAAGGCTCTTTTATGACCATTATATGGCAAATGGCACAATATATTGTGAGAAAAGTTCCTTCGTGCTGATGGCGTGCAGTGACCCCCCGTTGTGCACATTTGCCACAACATCCGGCCCACAAGGCATGGGTCCAAACAAACCTTCTCCGAATGCCACCAAACTTGTTAATGGCTCTTTTATGACCATTATAAGGGAAATGGAACAATATCTTATGAGAAAAGTTCCACCGTGTCGGTGGTGTATGGTGACCCCCCCGGTTGTGCACATTTACCACAACGGCTAGCCCCCAAGGCATGGGTTCGGACAAACCGTCTATGAATGCCACCAAACATGTTCACGACTCTTTTATGACAATTCTAAGGAAAATAGAAAAAACTCTTGTGAGCAAAGTTCCACCGTGCCGGTGGCGTGCGGTGACCACCCCCCGTTGTGCAATTTTGCCACAACGGCCGACCCCCAAGGCAATGGTCCGGACAAACCTTCTCTGATCATCACCAAACTTGTTCAAGGCTCTTTTATGTCCATTCCAAGACAAATGGAACAATCTCTTGTGAGAAAAGTTGCACAGTTTTGGTGGCGTGCGATGACCCCCCCCCCCCCCCACGTTGTGCACATTTACCACAATGACCGACCCTCAAGGCAATGGTCCAAACAAACCTTCTCTGATTGCCATGAAACTTGTTCATGACTCTTTTATGACCATTCTAAGGCAAATGTAACAATCTCTTGCGAGCAAAGTTCCACCGTGTCGGTGACGTGCAGTGGCCACCACCCCCAATTGTGTATATTTTCCACAATGACCGGCCCCCAAGACAATTGTCTAGCAATATATATATATATATATATATATATATATATATATATATATATATATATATTCATGCTAGAATACACTCAAGTGGGTTTTCATATCAAGGATATTTTTTGCACAATGTAAACCATTGATCTTCACTGTCATAGTATAACTAGGCTACATACAAATTTTGATACTATTTGGATGAGTGTAAGTCACTCATCCAAGGGCAACAAAATCGACGTGTGATACTAATTTAAAATGCATAATTTTTACGGTCTTTATAACATGACCTATAAATGTCCAAATGTGCTCAAATTTTGCATATGAGCTATTCACAAGATGTTTAAGAAGACCAAGAGATTATATTTTTGAAAAAAATATTGCATCATAAAAAACTACTTGAGTGTATTCAGCTCTGAATATACTCAAGTATATTCTAGCCTTACTCTCTCTCTCTCTCTATATATATATGTATATATATATATATATATTTGTGTGTGTGTTGTGTGTCTATATGTATTTATATAAATAAATAAATATATATATATAAATAAATATATATATATATATATATATATATATATATATATAACCATAAAAATAAAGAGCTAGGAATTCGAACCCTCAATGTGAATAACTCGTACACCAGATCAGCAATGATATAGATGCTTTCATCCACTTAGTTATTGCCCGCAATTGTTAGATTTCCAGTACTGGATGAATCCTATGTAGCAAGATTAATAAAAAATATCGTGATCTTTTATTTATTTCATTTTGTTTATGAATTCTATTTTACTCCTTATATTAATGAAGCTCTAATATAATATAGAATTACTAAAATTTTGATTATTATTGAAAATAAATGAGTATTGATTATAAATTAATGATTATAAGCAAGTAATATTTGTTTAGAATAAATGTTTGAATTCTTTCACGATATAAAGACATATTTGTATATAGGTATATATATATTTATTGATATATATTAGGGATTTATATAATACTCACACGATAGCTAAGGTTAAGTTACCCATGCATCCCAAAACAAAATAATTATTTGATTAGAAAGGTAAGTACCAGGATAAAACAATGACTATTTTGTCAAAAAATTAACTATTATGCTGAAAAATGTAAAAATCGGAAGATATTACAATAAAAATTTGGCTAACTAGAAGAGAAGAGATAGAATTGTACATTTAACTACTGCTCATGTAATGTAGCTATCTGTAAGGTAATGTAAACATATAAATGTGTATTGTAAAAATTCGTGTAGCTATCCATACATGTATTATTAAAACCCCCTATATATAAATCTATATATACATGTACATAAATATATATATATATATATATATATATATATGTATATATATATATAAGTATGGGATTAAGAGAGGTATTCTCTACCCTCTCTCACACCCGTGGCAGAGGCCGAATGCCCTGGAGGGTGGTAAATCAATATGACAATTAAGATTTGAACCCATGTCTCTTTGTTAGGAGTCATCGTGCTTGACCACTTGAACCATTCCTTGTCAGATATGTACATGTAAGTATATATGTATATATGTACGCATCAAATTAACAATCAATTTGGATACATATAAGGAGATCTGAAACAAAGAATGGGATTAAATCTTGAGTTATTGTCAAGAAAAAATGGATTATAGTGTCACATATATTTCTACTACATCTTTTAGTGTATGTATATATATATATATATATATATATATATATATATATATATATATATATATATATATATATATATATATATATATATATGGTATATCTTCGCTATCCGTGCGGGTAACTAAGATTCGCTACCTGTGTATCAATTTTGTAATGGGATGACGCATATATGTAATGAGACAACCAAATTTGTAATGAGACAATCGAAATTGTAATACAAAAACTCATTTTGTATTACAGCGCTGTTACAATAATAAATATATATTTATTACTGTAACAACTCTGTAATACAAAACGAGTCTTTGTATTATAATTTCGGTCGTCTCATTACAAATTTAGATTGTCTCATTACAAATGCATACCTTCCCATTACAAAACTAATGCACGGGTAGCGAATCTTAGTTACCCGCACAGGTAGCGAAGATATACCCATATAATATATATATATATATATATATATATATATATATATATATATATATATATATATATATATATATATATATATATATATATATATATATATATATATATATATATATGGTATATATTCGCTACGCGTGCGGGTAACTAAGATACACTACCCGTGCATCAATTTTGTAATGGGATGACACATTTATGTAATGAGACAACTAAATTTGTAATGAGACAACCGAAATTGTAATACAAAAACTCATTTTGTATTACAACGTTGTTACAGTAATAAATATATATTTATTACTGTAATAGCGTTGTAATACAAAACGAGTCTTTGTATTACAATTTCGGTCATCTCATTACAAATTTGGACCGTCTCATTACAAATACATACCTTCCCATTACAAAACTAATGCACGGGTAGCGAATCTTAGTTACCAGTATGGGTAGTGAAGATATACCCATATATATATATATATATATATAAATATATATATATATATATATATATATATATATATATATATATATATATATATATGTGTGTGTGGATTTATTCATTACCCGCGCAGGTAGCTTAAATTTTAGCCAACCACGCATCTAAAAGTGTAACTATATGGTATACAAAAGTAACTCTAAAGATCAAAAGTGTAACTATATGGTACACAAAAGTAACTCTAAGACAAAAAAAGTAACTATGCAGAAAATATACAGTCAGTAAATATATGGACATATTTTTTTATTTTGGTGGGGCAAATGATATTATTTTTGGATGAATTTTTTCAGGGAGCTATATAAAATACTCCTCTACAATTGCAATTTTTTTTGAAAAAAGGTGACTGGAAGGGTGGGCGGGTAGCTACCCATGCGGGTATTAAAAATGAGCCATATATATATATATAAATATATATATATACAAATATATATATATAAATATATATAAATAAATAAATAAATAAATTAATAAATTAATAAATTAATAAATAAATATATATATATATAAATATAATAAATAAATAAATAAATAAATAAAATAAATATATATATATATATATATATAAATATAAATATATATATATAATAAATATATATATATATATATATATATATATATATATATATATATATATATATATATATATATATATATATATATATGTATATCCACACGGGTAACCTGGAGTTCGCTACCCAACAGCCAAAAAAGCAACTCTTCTGGTCAGAAAAGTAATCCTGATATCAAAAAAGTAACTATTTTGATAACTATGCGACTAAAAAAGTAAATCCGTGAAAAATACACAGCAGATATGTATATAATTGTGTTTTTGAATCTGCTATTGCAAACCTAAGTATATCTGTATGAAACTTTACAGTTTGTAAGGTATAGTAACCCTCTACATGAAAAAAGTAAGAAACTAAAAAAAAGTAACCAAAATAGGGGGTCGGTAGCTACCCGCGCGGGTATTAAAGATGGATCATATATATATATATATATATATATATATATATATATATATATATATATATATATATATATATATATATATATATATATATATATATATAGAGTCAGGCTAGAATACACTCGAGTGTATTCGGAGCGGAATACACTCAAGTGGTTTTTCATGATGTAATATTTTTTTTTAAAATCTAATCCGTTGATCTTCTTAAACATCTCGTGAACAACTCATACGCAAAATTTGAGCACATTTGGATATGTATAGCTCAAGTTATGAAGACCACAAAAATTATGTATTTCAAATTAGTTTCACGCGTTGATCTTGTTGCCCTTGGATGAGTGACTTACACTCATCCAAATGGGCTCAAAATTTGTATGTAGCCTAGTTATAGTATGACAGTGAAGATCAATGGTTTACATTTTGCAAAAAATAGTCTCGATATACAAACACACTTGAGTGTATTCGTGCGATCCGTACACTCGAGTGTATTCTAGCCTGACTCTATATATATATATATATACGACGTTCATTTATTACCCGTGCGCGTAACCTGGAGTTTGCTACCTGGTAGCCAAAAAAGTAACTCTTCTGGTCAAGAAAGTAATCCTGCTATCAAAAAAGTAACTATTTTGATAAAAAAAAACTATGCGACTAAAAAAGTAAATCTATGAAAAATACACAACAGATATGTATATAACTGTATTTTTGAATCTTCTATTGCAAACCTAACTATCTATGCATGCAACTTTACAGTTTGCAAGGTCAAGTAACCCTCTACATGAAAAAAGTAAGAAACTAAAAAAAAAGTAACCAAAATAGGGGGCAGGTAGCTACCCTCATGTGTATTAAAGATGGACCCATATATATATATATATATATATATATATATATATATATATATATATATATATATATATATATATATATATATATATATATATATATATATATATATGGCAAAAAGAATTGTGTACCTGAGTACATGTAGGTTACATGTATCCGTTATCATTTATGATGATTGTAAAATTATACTGAATAATCCAACCTTATGGATGTAAAGTTGACCCTTTTAATAAGATGTATATAAAAAAACACCACAATCGGATATTCATAGATCATCTAACGAAAAAATGTGTATTTTCTAATTAATGATAAGTTGCAAAAATTGCAAAAACCGTTAAATGATATATTACTATATCTCATGATCTATATGAGATATGACTATGATTTTTAAAATACATGTAATCTATATAGTTTTTAATCAATCTGTATGGTTGGATTTTATCAACATACTCGACATGTGCTATTTTAATGGCCGGTACATGTAAGTTACATGTACCGGCTGGTACACACTTTCTAACCTCTCTCTCTATATATCTTCATAAATTTTCATATATATATATATATATATATATATATATATATATATATATATATATTGCTAAAAGAATTGTATACCTGAGTACATGTATCTTATATTTTTTAAACACACCTAATCTAAATAATGTTGATTCAATCCATATGGTTGGATTTAGTTAAGGTATTCTACATGTGTCATTTTAACGGGTGGTACACATAACTTACATGTACCAGTCGGTACACACTTCCTAACCTCTATATTGCTAAAAGAATTGTGTACCTGAGTACATGTATCTTATATGTACCCATCGTTAATTATGATGGTTGCACAATTCTATCGAATAATTTAACCTTACGGATGAGATGTATACGTCTTAGATAAGATGTATATCAAAAATCATCTAAATATGACATTCTTAGATCATATAATGAAAGAAGATGTATATTTTCTAATCAACGGTAACTTGTCGAAACTACAGAAACCGTTGAATGATATATTGTTATATCTCATGATTTATATGTGATATGGTTATTATTTTTTAAACACACCTAATCTAAATAATGTTGATTCAATCCATATGGTTGGATTTAGTTAAGGTATTCTACATGTGTCATTTTAACGGGTGGTGCACATAACTTACATGTACCATCCGGTACACACTTCCTAACCTCTCTCTCTCTCTCTCTATATATATATATATATGGGATTAAGAGAGAAAGATTTTGCCCCCCCTCTCCATGCCCATGAGAGAGGCTGAATGCCTGGGAGGATGGTAAATCATATATATATATATATATATATATATATATATATATATATATATTTGTGTGTGTATCCTGACATAGATCAGAAATTTACTTAACACATAATTTAAGATCTTCCCAACCTCTAAACAATCATAAAAATATCATGTACATAAGATCTTAATATACTAACATTCACGTGTGTTGACCTTATGCAAGTCCCTCCTCTGAAGGGTGCTCTATTAGTAACTTTAAAGCAACTAAAAAGCTTGTGACATCTCTATACAAAAGGTACAAAAGCATGAAGAATTTTGTAGATAAAATGATGATCAGTTGTTTTCCTTTTTTGTTTCATAGTGTTGGAGTGCTTGATGTAATATGACATCTCTTCTGCCGCACCTTGAAAAGGAAACAAATAGGAATCTTATGCTTACTTCTAAATCAAATAATTTTATTTGTAGATCTATACGCTTTTCCATCCAGAAAGGATTCACAATGCTATTTGTTTCATGTACTTCTTTGACGGTATTTACATAAAAGTTTCTACATGATTAGACAAACTAATATTAAATTCACTAAAGTGTGCATAGATCCCAAACATTTTGATCATAATTTCACAAATAATGCACTAACTATTCAAGACACATAGTACCAAATATTGGATGCATAAATATACATTTGGGAAGTCAATTACATTGTGAAGTAAAAAATATTCTGTAAAGTTGCTAATAAAAAAATGACATCATGTACAAAATAAAGTTCCAAAATCATGTGCATATGTTTCAAGCATAAATTGTGTGCATGAGGCCATTGTCTTCTTGTAAATGGTATTCTCACAATGTTTTGATGCTAATAGAATGCTCTAGATTATATAGCCACCACATTTCCTTAGCATGTAAGCAATGTTATGCTTTTTCATCAACCATCTTAGGACATTTATTCAATGGAGAACCCCAAAATAGGCTCTTGTGAGAAGTGATTTTGATTCATCATAGTTAACTCTAAAATTACTATGTAAAATATTCTTGATGATGATTTTCATACTTCTACTAAACTTTCACTCACAACTCACATTGTTATTTTCATAATGCAATCAACTTCATGGTTGTCTTTCAGAAAACAAAACATATTACTGCATTTAGAGGGGGAAAAAGTATGATGCATTTTGTGAGTATATATTTCAATGAATCCTTTATCATGTTGGTAGTGATTCCAAGGGATTTCACTACAAAAATACAATTGTCTCTTACTCATATTTGCAAGTACTATCTTTTCTAATGATGGGAACTATGACAATAAATTTAAGTAAAGGTTTTGGATAAACATGAAATAATTTAAAAGAACCTACAACGACTACAGTAAGAGGAGATGATCCTCAACTTATATAGAAAGATGGTATCATCTACCTTAGTGCCCCTTTCATTTGGCCAAGAATCCTCCCCTCTAAACAATATTGTGATGGCTCTCTGGTTATTCTCATGCCCCAAGGTATATCCCCATTCTTATTCTGACAATAGCACCTTTTTATCATTTCTCAGTTAGCCACTATTGGACCCCACATCCAAAACCCCACAAAGTTATCCAAACATCCCACAATGAACCACACATTAGCAATTAACCATGGAATGACAATATACTATTATGTACAAAAACATAAATAACATTTTTTGCATTTCCAAACATGGAACAATTAGTTAAAATTGTAATTTTTTCATCAAAGAATATATAAGAAAATCCTAGATGTAAGCATTACTCAATATAAAATTATAGTACAAAATCAAGTAGAAAATTATATTATTACATTCACACCATCAATCTATATCAATATAAAGTATATCACAACATGCACACATACCCTCCCAGAACACCCTATAATGAGGGTGACCTATACATATAACCTACAATAAGAGGAAATTCTCCACTTTAGATGGTAAGGAAAAGATCATTGCAGATGAGTAAATTGTGTGTGGACTGAAGATGAATCAGTTATTAAAATTTTGAACTAACACTTATTAGCAACACTGAGTGGGATAGGTTCAAGACAAAACTACGATTGAACGAACCATTTTTAAACTGATCAAAAAGGTGTGTCTTAGATTAGTTGAAATAATTAAAAATATTATGTAGGTAATGAAAGATATAAATTAAATGACATGAACATGAAATAAACAAATGGAAACTAGCATGTAAATGAAGATCCAATCATATGTCTTGGTTTTTCAAGATTTATTCTTAGGTTCTCCCTAAAATTACTTGAAATTTACCTAATCAAGTAGAAATCTCCACCCTAGGTTCTCGTGTCAACAACTCACACTCCACATCTTGGGTTAACTAAAAACCCTATTATACGTCATGAATGTTGGTCTACCTCAGATTTTCTAATCATTGGCTATGGAAGAGCATCAAACCTCTCTACCTTACAGACCCCATGTCAGGTACATAAGATAGGTTTTATGACATAAATGTCAAAGTTATGACATCATATATGTGATACTAATGAAATATATCCCTGCATATCCCTTTGACATCAAGATCACAATTCACATAATAATCTTTACATACAATCAATTTCATTTACTTGTAACATAGAATTTTGGTTAGCATCTCATCTTTAAAAGTTTCCTAAATCAAGGTGATCTAGCCTTCAAGGACTAGAATCACACTCCAATACTCCTTTCCATGATAATAGGACTACTAGAAGAAATCTCCTTTCATTTACCCAAAATAGACCTTCAGGGAAAATCACAATGTCCATCATTCCTATCTAGACGAGTTAGGGTTATATTAAGTATGCTTACTCATTTTGTGGAAGATTAGAAGAAATTATATGACATATATGTGACGTAAATTCTAAACCTAGAATATGTGAATTAGGGTTTTGGAGATACATTATCTTTCAATTCAGAATGCATATACACTATAGATCCACTTCCACACCATAAATTCAAATGAACCGATCACAAATCAAGAATTCACAAATTATGCACAATACTTTACATTTCATCCATCCACAACATGTGCAATGTATATACCCTAAGAGTGTGTAAACTCAATTTTATAAATTCATGTTACTCATATTCAACACAATTAAACACCCACTTGATTTATTTGCAATGATAAAGACAAGAGTCATATTCAAGATCAATGAAATTGAACCATACTATAAATTATTATAGTTCCTCAATTTCACCAATTGGAATTTAATGAGTAGATTTAATTTATATTTCAATAAGAATTTTCAATTTCCTACACCACTCACCTCAAGTGTGAAAAACATGAAATTTGTGACACTACCTTTATCGGTTAGTCTTTTCTTGCTCCTATTTGCTCAAGAACCTTGAAGAAGTAAAAAGGAAGAAAATGAAGACAAAGGAGATTGATTTGGGATCTTTTATTCAATATCAGTGACCTGATGAGTTATATACATAAACAAGAGAAAAAAAAGAAAATCTAGCAAGGATTTTTTTATTTATAGAGAATTCATTAACCTTGGAAAGAGAGAACCTTAAAATTTGAATTTTAAAATTCAAGACAATTAAACCCTAGAATCCCCTCATCTCTCAAGAAACTTGAAGATGTGAATTTTGAAATGAAAATGAGGGGTTTTTGGGTCATAATAGTATTAATACTTTTCAGGCCTTTTGAATATTTCTAAAAGATTTGGCCATCTGAGTTGTTTTGAGCAAGAAACTTGGAAGATGCAAGGTTATAAAATGAAGCAAAAATGCTCCAAAATTCCTAAAATTTGATATTCCATATGAAATGAATTATAAAAGGTTCATTAAAAATTTCAATCAATTCGATACGTTGATAAGTTATGAAAAATCAATTACTACACTACTATACATCATCCTATATGGCATGGCTGGTTGATTTAGTCCTAGACCAACAGGTTTAGAAAGGTCAAAAATTATGTTTTTTTTCACAAACACTCCTACTTGAGATCTCCATATATATATATATATATCTAAAATTTAGAGTAATGCGAGTTACATACAAATTACAACAAATCACTTACTACACTACTATATTTAACATTAAATTTATTATCACATTTTCTACTTTTGATTTCATGCGATTAGGGATTCAATCTATAACCTTCAAACCTAATCAGTACAGAAATAAACAAATGAATTAGGGTTTCAAGTAATATAAAACCTAATTAAGAGAAAATCAAATCAAGAATAGATGTCTCTTAGGAAGATATAAATTAGAATAATATGTATTTTAGGAATGGGTTCTTTCAAATCTCCTCTCCTTTTAGAGTTTCATCTCATGAATCTAGAAAAGGGGGATGGCTTCTCCACATCTCATCCTCAAGTTCCCATGTATCTTCCTTGACTCCATGATGTACCTTTGGGATTTTCCTATCCATAATCTGAGTTGGGCCTTCCTCATATGTCACATCACCTACTAATTGTAAATAGAATATATTATCAATTATTATGATGACACTTCCTTAGCATAGACACATGGAATGCATTGTGTATCCCCTATAACTCTTGTGGTAACTCGAGTCAATAAGCTACTTTCACAACCCTTTATGGAATAGGGTAAGGTACCATATTTCTAGGAGCTAACTTGTCTCACTTCCCAAACCTGAGAACACCTTTCCAAGGAGAAACTTTCAGATATACTAGATCCCCTACTTGAAATTTAAGAGGTTTATGCATGTGGTCTGCATTATACTTTTTTCTTTCCTATGCATATTTCATCTATTGGCATATTATAAAAAATATTCTTAGAAGTTCTTTGAACTATCTCAGGTTCTAACATTTGTCTATCACTATTTTCATAACATCAAACTAGGAACTACATTTCCTTCCAAATAGAGTTGTATAAGGTTTCATTCCAAGACTGTGCCAGTAACCATTATTATATGGAATTCTATTAGGCTAAAATGTGAGTCCCAACTACTAGGGAACTATATAACACATACCCTAAGCATGTCTTCTAGGGTCTATATTGTCCTCTTTGATTTTCCATCATTCTAGTGATGAAAGGCGATACTCAATCTCAACACCTTGAAGTAAATTTTTGGACCTCTATATAATACAATAGAATGTCAAACTCCGTGAAGTCTACTGATCTCATCTACATATATTTGACCTAGTTCTTCAGAAGAAAAAGCCATATTAACATGAAAATGAGCTATCTTTTTCAGTTTACTACAACAACACATATGGATTCATGCCTCGAATAATAGATACGCTGAGTACAAATTTCATAGTGAAATGATTCCATTTCCACTCTAGTATGGTCAAAGGTTTCAAATACCATGACAATCGTGTAAGTATGCCTTTACATGCATGCTGACATACACCACATCTTGAAAAAAAATTCATGAACATATTTTTTCATTTCAGGCCACCAATATTATTCCTTGTTTTTTTTACATTTTTCAAGTGTATCACATACATAGTAGAATGTTTTTCCTCAAGCACAATATTTTTTAGCTCTACAAGAATTGAAACATTAAATATGTCTTGAAAACATAAAAGTTGTTCATCAATGAAGTGTAAGCTTTCTCTCTTCTCTTATTGCACCTCTTTGATTGAAATCTATATATAAGGATCTATACCTTGCGTCTATTTAATCTTCTACCCCAACACAAGCTTTTCTTGGACTTTTGCCAAAATATGAAGATGTCAAATCCATATGCATATTGATTTCTCTAATATAGAAAAGGATGTCTCCTCTAGTGCATGTCATCAAATTAGTCTCTCTAGAAGGTTTTGAATATGATGACTTTCTACTCAATGCATATACAACCACATTTTCCTTTCTAAGATGGTAACGAATGGTGCAGTTGCAGTCTCTGATCAATTCAAACCATCTACACCGCCTCATAATTAGATTATTCTATATGAAGATGCATTTTAGGGTATTATAATTAGTATATACTTGTCAAGGCTCTCCATGTAAATAAAATCACCAAGTTTTTAACGCTAAGACAATTGAAGCAAGTTTTAGGTCGTGTGTGTTGGTATATATGCCCAAAGAGCCATCCCAAGCGATTGCATAGAGTCAGATATTAATTAATCAATTAAGAAGATTATTTGGTTAATTAAGTAATTCCAAAATATTCTAATTCATCCACGAGCATTTTAATTAACACAGTCTTTCTATTTACTGATGGGTTTAGGAAACCATGCTTCCTTTCGTCTCCTATTTAAAGGGGCTTGAAGCCCGATATCTATATAAGATATTGAGAGAGGATTTTTAGTTTATGCTCATGTACATAAACCCTAGCCGCCACCATCCTCAAGAGACAAAGGAGAGGACTGTGATGCTAGCACGTCACCACACAGAGACTACTCCTTCCTGTTGGCTTAGGAAGCGTGATGTGGAGTTTCAGTCCATCCACGTGGATGAAGTAGAGATGCAGATGCTGAAATGCCTGGATTCAGAGGACATAAATGACCATCAATACGTTCTATGAGTGGTGTACACTACCACATGAAAGGAGCGCCGCCGGATCTTCCTGTGAAGCACTTAGCAAATGGGAGAGAAGTACTGTCTATGTAGGCCAACATCGTTGCACACCATCATGCAGCAGGACGTTGCCAGACTTGCTCCGTGATAAGGTATATCCTGTGAACACTCTTTCTGAATACGTTGTTGTCGACGAGATCTTGTTTCAGGTTGTATGGAAATTTATTTTTGTTGCTTCCACCATGCATGATATCTCCACAAAACCCAATAGTGTGTAGGGTAGTCTCTTTGTGCTTCTTCAACTCTCTATAGCATATTCCACTATGTTACCATCATGTATAAGAACACAATGTATATGCTTATTAGAAGAATCACAATATACAACATTAACCTTTCTCTGTGTCGGGAAGAATAAAGACTAGTGTAAATGTTAATAACTTCTTCAATTGTTGAAATATATGCTCACATGGATTTTTCCATATGAATTGAACTTCTTTCCTTATTAATAAAAAAGGCATAATAATAATTTTGAAGCCATGTATGAACCTAATGTAATGTCCTAATAATCCAAGGAAACCCCTCACTTCAGTGGATGTCTTTGACTGATCAGACTAGAGTATAGTTTTCACTTTCATGGGGTCTACACAAATCCCCTTAGAAAAAATCAAATGGCCTAGAAATGCTACCTCAGATAACTAGAATGCACACTTACTAAACTAAGCATATAGCTTATTTTGTTGAAGCAAGTGTAAAGCCAGTCATAAATGCTATTCATGTTTCTCTCTATTTGTATAATCTATTAAGATATTATCATTAAGAACAACAAACAATTGGTCAAGTACAGATGAAACTCTCTATTCACAAGGTCCATATAAGCTTCTATTGCAATGGTTAGTCCAAATGACATAACCAAGAACTCATATTGGGCATATATGGTCCTAAAATATATGTTAGGAACATATTATTCCTTGATTATGAGCTGATGATAAACTCGTCATAAATCGATCTTAGAAAACACAATTTTCCCTCTCAGTTGATTAAGAAGATCGTTGATCCTAGACAAATGTTATTTTCTTATAATGAATTTGTTTATTTGCTTATAATAGATACATAGACACATTATAAAATCTTTTTTCTTCACAGATAGGATTGGTGCTCCCCATGGAAATTTTCTAGGTTGAATAAAACCCTTATGAAGAAATTATTGCAATTACTTCTTTATCTCTCTAATTTTAGTTGGATCTAGACAATATGCTGCTTGTGTAATAGGTTGAGTACCTAGAGTTAGATTGATCCCAAAATAAATCTCCCTAATTAGAGGAAATCTTAGAAATTCATCATGAAAAAAATCATTCTACTCTTTCACAATGGGTACATCAGATAAGGTGGGGTTCTACCCTAATATAAATTACATGTGCAAGATAACATGTAAATCTCTTCCTCAAATCATCTTCTCAGCCACTATAGCAGATATCAAACATGTAGGTAATACTTTCTTGTTCCTTTGAAAGATCCATGAAAAGTGTCTATAAAAAGATAGCTTCCTTGGTAAAGAAATCAAGCTTCACACATCATTGCTCTAAGCTATTAATGCCTATACCAATATCAAATATATATACTTCAAGTGGTACTCAGTCCACTTGTATGCATTGTCCATTAAATCTTACAACATATCTATGACAAACATCTATAATATAGTAGCTCCTCAACATAAAGATGACCTATAATTATCACATCCTGAGACACAAAAGAATGTGTAACACTATGGTTAATCAACACTATAACAAGTATAATAATGGATGTAACTAAGCAAATATGGCCTATCACAACATGTGTAGAAACTACCCTTTCATGCTGGGTCAAAGCATAAGAAGATGATATCGGTTGTTTCCTACCTCAACCTCATCCTTTATCTTGATATATTGTGACTCCATGACTGTTGGAACTAGCCTATGATGCATACCTTCTGCCTGAGCTTTATGGTGATGTCAATCTTTATCCTCTAGTCATTGATTGTTACTGAGTTCTCTGTGGACAATCCTTGATAGCATGTCATTCCTGACCACATATAAATTAATCCTTGAAAATAGGTCTCAAACATGCACCTCTATGGAACCTACCACAAGTTGTACACTGTTATGTGTTTAGTGAAAGCTTGTCCTATGTGGTCCTGTCATAGTTTGTGTGTTGTATGTCTATGGAACCTACCACAAGTTGTACATTGTTATGGTGTTTAGTTAAAGATCGTCCTATGTGGTCCTGTGATAGTTTGTGTGTCATATGTCTTTTTTGTTGTTTTTCCCCTAGCTGAAAAATATAGTATGACCCTTACCATGTGCAACATGTGGTGGTGCACTAACATGTGTGTCTGGAATCCTAGTAGGAAAGGTAGGTATCCTAGTCATTAATGGTTGTACACTAGGTCAAATCCTACTCAACTCACCAACCACCCTCTTGTGGGTCTCAAACTCCCACCCCTACTGGATATCATGCTCCACATGGCTAATCGCATCAACAAAGGCATGAAAATATTTCTTGGATTTTATCGCATCTACCCTTTCCTATAGATCATAGTACAAACCTTGTTTAAAATGCCTAACACATGGATGAGGATAAAACCTATGGAAATACAAAACAAGAAATTCATATATAGTCACTATCATCTAATTTTTCCTCTAGTCTAAAACCAAACAATCTTGTCACGTATGTACGTGGCACGATAATAATGAGACTCAAATCTCTTCCTAGTTTTAGCCCATGTCAAACTCTATGCACCCATGTGAGTCTATTCCATGCTCCACCAATGGCTTGCACTAACGTTTAGAAGATAAATGACATTTTTCACTTTCTTTCCATTAGACGCATAAGCTATTTTAATCACTTTTTTAGTTTCATATAGCCAAGAATTTTCTTCTATAGGATCAATATTGCCAAAGAAGTAACATGCACCCATCTTTATCATTATCTCATAAAATCTTCTAATATTATGAAAAGGATCATGAACACTTAGAGGTGATGGAGGGACTC
The DNA here is from genome assembly GCA_963693085.1 of Alisma plantago-aquatica. Lineage (NCBI taxonomy): Eukaryota > Viridiplantae > Streptophyta > Magnoliopsida > Alismatales > Alismataceae > Alisma > Alisma plantago-aquatica. The sequence continues at coordinate 837,673,841 of OY856409.1, read as the reverse complement.
CCTTATTGCTTCATGAGCCATCATAGACACTAGAATCTGTATCATAGCATACATAATATCAATTGAAGATAGTGTGGTTAATCAAGCATGTCAATCCATTGCTTTAGTAGGAGGCTCTTCATACCCTTACACCACCTATATAAGTCAACCTAATGACTCTATGTCGATTCTTCACCTCCATAAACCAATTTATGAAAGAGAGGAGAATATTCCATATATCATTAGATAATTTGAATGACGTAGTAAGACTCATAGACTCATCTAAGACCCCTATTCATGGGTACTAACAAAAACCTAGGCTATGGCACCTCAATTTATGGGACCTCATCTCTGATACCCACACATGATTTTCCAAACCACCCACACTAATCCACACATCATCAATTAATTTTGGACACACAACATTTGGTTATGAAAATAGAAATAAATTTTTGCCATCTCTAGAATAGTCATATGCAACTAAAGTTGTACTCACTTTCATCATATCATATATAAGAAATTCCTAGATGTAATTATTGTTCAAGATATAATTTTAGTATAAAAATACATAGATAATTATATTATTATAGTCTCATAAGCCACATAGATCAAGATAAAGTGCATCATTGCATGCACACATATTCCCCCAGAACTCCCTAGTACAGGGATAGCCTATACATATTACCTACAACAAAAAGACAACTCACCACCCCATATGATGAAGAAAAGATCATTGTGGATGAGTAACTCTAGGGTGGATTGAATATGAATTAGCACCTGTCAAATATAAACCATCACTTATTCACAACACTGAGTGAGTGGAGCATGTTCAAGATAAAACTAGCATTGAAGTAATTTTTTAAACTCATAAAAGAAGGGTGTCTCAAATTAGATCAAATAATTAGAAATATTATACAAGTTATGGTATTAAAAACTACATAGCATAAATATGAAATAAACAAATGGAAACTAACATGTAATTGGATATAAATAACCAAATCTTATATCACAACTTGTCAAGATTATTATTAGGTTTGTTAAAAAATTACCTGATATGTACCTGATATAGTAAAAGTCAGCATGCCAGGTTCTTGTGCCAACAACTCACTGTGCGTATCTTAGGCTTAACTAGAAGCCCTAATTTAAGTCACAAACTCTAGCCTACCTTAGAGTTACCAAACAACAATTAGGTAAGATCATAAATACTATCTTACTTATAGAACTCATCTCAGGTATATGAAATAAGTTTAATGACTTAAATTTCAAATACATGACATCATGTATGTGATAATAATGAATGATATTTATAGTGATCCCTTTCACATCAAGATCACAACTAGCATACCAATCTTTCACATATGATCAATTTTGTTTACTTAGCAACGTATAATTTAGGTTAACATCTGATCTTGATACCTTTCCTAAATTGTCGCGATCTAGACTTCATGGTCCAGAATCACACTCTGGAATTACTTTTTCTTAATATAAGGACTATTAGAAGAAATCACATCTCATTTCCCCAGATAGATCTCGAGGGAAATTCACATGTTCATGGCTCCTATCTAGATGAGTTAGGATTATATTAAGTATTCTGTATGTTTACTCAATTTGACAAAAAATTGAAGAAATTAGATGACATATATGTGGTTTCCTAGTCTAACCCTAGAATATGTGAATTAGGGTTTCAAAGATACATTTTGTTCAATTCAGATTACATGTACTCTATATATCCATTTCCATCACAAAAATTCAAATGAATTCCTTACACCACAAGAGTTCACAAATTATGCAAAATAGTCTATTATTAATCAATTTGCAACATTTGTAGTATATAAGTAGTAAGAATGTTTAAACTAAATTTAAGAAATTCATATGTCTCATGATCAATAAAAACTAACACCCACTTGATTCATTTGCAAGGATCAATACAAGAATCATATTCAAGATCAAGTAAAAAAGCTAGTTCTATAATTGTTGGAGTTGCTCGAATTGGAGTTTAATGATTATATTTAATGTTGTGTAACCCTAGTGGTAAAAGTGATGTTGTATGACCGAGAGGTCACGAGTTCAAAACCCCGGTTACAGGATGAATGAATCACTATTTAAAAAAAAAGAGTAGATATAAGGTTATAGTTCAATAAGAGTTTAAAATGAACCTCCACCACACACCTCAGGTGTGAAGCACTTAATGTTGGTCTCCCAGCTACTGGTAAGATGGAATCAAATTCAAGCTTCAAGAAATCAATCATTTCTTTCTCCTATATGCTCAAGAATCTTGAAGAAGAAGAAGAAAGGAAGAAAAATAATGAGAGAGGAGATTGATAAACAAATTTTTGATCCAAATAAGTGTAGTGATGAATTCAATATATAAAGAGAGAAAAGGAAAATAAAACTTAGAAAATATTGAATATTTATAAATATTTTACAAACCTCATAAAGAGAAAACCCTTATATTTGATTTTTCAATTTTAAGATCTTCAAACCCTACAATCTCCTCCTTTCTCAAGAAAATTGAAGTTCTGAAGTCTAAAACAACAATGAGAGGTGCTTGAGTCATAACTGAATCATATTCACTCATTTAGGTGTTGAGTAGTTAGTTATTAATTTTTTTCAGCCTTTTTTCTATTTTTTTTCAAAAAACTTGATCGGTCGAGTTGATCCTGGTAAGAAACTTGACCGATGCATGGTTCTGGTGTGATACAAAAATGCTCCAAAAATTTCAAAAATAAATTAATATGATGTCATAATCAAGCATAAAAGCTACAATAATTTTTTTTACCCCAATTATATTATCCAATAAATAAATGAAAATCAATTTCTAAATACTATACTTTATCTGGTATGGAACGATAGGTTGAGTTAGTGATAAGAAAACTCAATTGACCAACAAGTTCAAAAAGCTTCAAAAGTTGAGTTTTTCACAAACATCCCTACTTGAGTTCTTCAATATATATCCAAAGTTAGATTAATCCAAGCTACAGATAAAATAAAAGAAACCTTATTCCACTATTGTAATTAACACTAGATTTATTATCCCTTTTTCTTTTCTTTTTTCATAAAACTAGGGCTTTAAATCCATAAACTTACACACATAACGATATACATAAATAAAGTAATAAATAAAATTTTGGGTTCCAAGTAATATTCAGCCTAATTATTAAAATAATAATTCAATAATCGATGATACTAGGAAGAGCTCATCTAGGATTTTATACAATTTAGGATTGGGTCCTCACAAATATATCCTCCTTATAGAGTTTTAACCCAACACTCTAGAAATGATTGATATGGCATCTCCACATCTCATCATCAAGTTCCCATGTAGCTTCCTTGATTTATCCACAAGGCCTTCACCATAGATATCTCACATATGTAAAACCTTTTGATCTTCCAATCAATAATCAGAATTGGGCCTTGCTCATATGTCAAATGACCTGTAAATGAAAATCAGATGGATAGAAGATCTTATCAATATTAGGATGACAATTTCTTAGCATAGATACATGGAATACATCATGTAGCTTCTCTAACATAGGTGGTAGCCCAAGTCGATAACCTACTATACCAACCCATTACATAATAGGATATGGTCCCATATATCTAGGAACTAGCTTTCCCCTCTTGCCAAACTTGATAACACATTTGTGAGGGGAGACATTTGAATATATTAAATTCCCTACTTGAATTAAAGAGGTCTACACTTGTGGTCTACATAGCTCTTATATCTATCACGCGTAGCCTTCAATTGTTGGCATATCATAGAAATCTCCTCAGAAATTTGTTTTACTATCTTAGGTCCCAACATATGTCTCTCACTGGTCTCATACCAGCACACTAGCAATCTACACTTCTTGACATATAGAGGATCATAAGGTGCCACTCCAAGACTAGATTGGTAACCATTAACATATGCAAATTCAATTAGGCTAACATATGAGTCCCAACTACTCAGAAACTATAGAACACATGCCCTAAGCATGTCTTCTAGGGTATGTAATGTCCTCTTTGAGTATCCATCAATGTAGACATGGAAAACTGTTCTAAACTTCAAATGATTTCACAAAGATTCAAGTAGTCTATACTAAAATGTAGAAGTTAATTTTTTACCTCTATCTGATATAATAGAAGGAAATCCATGAAGTCTAACTATCTCATCTAGATATATCTGAGCTAGTCATTCAACATATAAAGTCATCTTGATACAAAAGAAAATGAGTTTTTGTTGTCAATCTATATACAACAACTTGTATGGAATTAGACCCCTTTGTAGAATGGGTAATCCAACTGCAAAATCTATAGTAACATGATCCCATTTTCACTATGGCATAGGAAAAGGCTACAAATATTCATCAAGTCTTTGATGTTTTTCCTTATTGATATACTCTAGATCTTTCATATAATTCATCTACATCTTTCTTCATTCCAGGCCACAAATATAATTTCTTGAGATATTTGTACATTTTGGAACTAGCTGGATGCATCACATACATAGAAGAATGTTTTCCTCTAGCACAATCCTTCATGGATCTACCTGATCTTGGAAACATATTCTTCCTTGAAAACATAAAAGATCTTCATAAATGAAGTGGAAGTCTTATCTCTTCCCTTCTTGCATCTCATTGATTAAAGCTTGTTTAATGGGATAGGTGCCTTGCAATTATTTAATCTACTTCCCCAACACAGACTTTATTTGGAGTTTGGGACAGAAGGCCACCATATGATGTCAAATCCATATGCACATTCATCTCTTTAAGAGGCATAATCATATTCCTTTGCATGCATTACATGGAATTAAACTCTATAGAAGTCATAGAATATGATTCCTTTCAACACAATGCATATGACCCCACATTTGCATTTCCAAGATAGTAATTAATAGTAGAGTCATAGTCTTTCATAAATACAAGACACACACACTACCTCACATTTAGAACATTCTTTGTGAAGATGTATTTTAGGATCTTATGATCAATATATACATGGAAAAGCGCTTCATATAGATAATGAAATGAAGTCATTAATGCTAAGACTATTGCAACAAGTTCTAGGTCATTCATAGGGTAGTTCTCTTTGTTCTTCTTAGAAGAATATGTAAAGATGTTACCATCTTAGATAATAACATGAACTAAACCCTTCTTGGAAGCATCATAATATACAACATAACCTTTTCCTATCTCAGGAAAAGTAAGGACTTTTGCACATTTTAATAGCACCTTCAATTCTTTAAATCCACACTCATTGAATTTTTTGTATGAATTAAACTTATTTCCTAGTCAAAAGAGTCAAAGGCATAACATTAGTTCTGATGTCTTGTATGAGCATTCAATAATATCATACTAAGACAAGAAAAGTCATCACTTTAGTGGGTGTCTTGAAATGCTCCCATTGGAGTATAAATTGTGCACTTTGTTAGGATCTAGTGGAATCTCATCAACAAAAATCACATGGCCTAGAAAGGCCACCTCAAAGAACTAGAAATTACATTCACAAAACTTGGCATATACCTTATTTTTTATAAATAAGTGTAAGGAAACCATAAATGCTCTTCATACTTTTTTATATTATATAATCCATCAAAACATATTAAATAAAAATAATAAGGAATTGATCAAGGTAATGATAAACCACTCCATTCATTAGGCCCAGTTGAAAGCTGAATGTGTGTTGGTTAGTCAGAACAATAGAACCAAAAACTCATAGTGGCCATATATGGTCCTAAAAGCTATCTTAGGAACATCTTCACCTTGATTCTAAGTTGTTGATAACCTGATCATGAAAAAATATTTTGAAAAATAGTTGTCCCTATCAGTTGAAAAAAAAGATCATCAATCCAAGGCAAATGATATTTACTTCTTATTGTGTAACTTTTGATTTTCTTATAATTGATACGTAGATGCATCATACTATTCATCTTCTTTACAAATAGAATTAGTTTTCCCCATGGAAATGTGTTGGGTTAAATAAAACCCTTATCAAATAGTTTTTGCAACATCTTCTTTATTTTCTAGAGTTATATTAATCTCAAAATTAATCTCCCTAAAATGGAGGTAATCCTAGAAATTCACCAAGAAAAAGATTATGGTACTCTTTTAGTATGGGTAAATCAAATAAGGTAGGGTTATCGACTCTAGTATCCATTACATGTATAAGATAATGTGTACATCCCTTCCTCATCATCTTCTCATCAACTATATAGATATAAAAACATGTACATAGTACTATAGTTTCCCCTGGAAATATCTAAGAAAATCTCCACAAAAAGGGATAGCTTCCTTATTAAAGAAATCTAGCTTCAGTCATTACTTCTCTAAGCAACTCATTCCTAGATTAATATCAAAGCTATGTACTTTAACTCGTAACATGTCCACTTGAATGCATTGTCCATTAAATCTTGAAACACATATTGGATAAACCTCTATCATGAGTGTAGATTGTACAACATGTATCTCTAATAAGAAATCATAAGGTAGCTCCTCAATAAAAAGATGACCTCTAGCTATGACATGTTGAATCACAAAAGAATGTGTAGAAATAGGGTTAACCAACATTGTGATATCTACGAGAAGGGATGTAACTAAGCAAACCTAACCTATCACAACATGTGGAGGAACTACTCTCTCTTTCTAGTTGAAAGAGTATGCATAAGATCTCACATGTTTCCTACTTTAACCTCACCCTATCACCTAATGTACTATGGCTTCATGAGTGTTGGAACCTTGATGTGATGCTTACCCTTTGGATGAGCTTTGTGATTTTGTTGGTCTCTTTCCTCTAGTCATTGACTAGTTTTGAGTTCTCTGTGGACAATACCTGATAGAATGTCCTTGTTGACCACATATATATCAACCCTTGGCTTCATCATGGACCTATATGGAACCTACCACAAGCTATACATTGTTGTGGTGGTGTGTGAAAGCTTGGCCTATGTGTTCATGTCATATTTCATGCACTATGTGTCCTCTTTATTGTTGGTCCCCTAGATGAAAATGTAGTAGTACTACCAAGTAGAATATGGGGAAGTGCTCTAACCAATGCGTATGGCCTCCTAGAAGGATAGGTAGGGAACCAAATCATCCTCCATTTACACTAGGTCCTCTTTTGCTCAACTCACCACCTACCCGCTTGTGGGTTTCAAATTCTCAGCTCTATTAGACAACATGATCCACACTCCTGATCACATAAAAAAGACATGAAATTTTTTCCTAGATTCTAAGACATCCATATTCTTATATGGAACATAGATCAAACCTTGTTCAAAATGCCTGATCTTATCCCCATCTATAACATGTAGCTGAGGAAAAAATCTAAGGATATATAGAATAACACATTTATATTCAGTTACTATCTTTCATCTCTTCTCAGAGTCTCAAACTGACAGATGTTGTCATGTATGTGCCAAGATAATAACGGGACTCAAACCTCTTCCTAAATTTAGCCCATGTAAGTGTTTGTTCATCTAGGTGTGCCTCTTCCATGCTCTACCAATGACTTTCACTACCTTTTAGAATATAATTAGCTTGGTTCACCTTGTATGCATAAGACACATAAGCTACTTGAAATAGTTTATAGCCTCATATAGACAAACATCCACTTCTACACGATCAATAGTATCATAGAAGTCATAGGCATCAATCTTTCTCAACCTCTCATAAGATTCTGCTAATATCACATCATGGATCGGGAACACTTGGAGGTGATGATAGGACTACCCTACTGTTGTATGAGCCATCACTGACACTACTCTTTGTGCCATAGCATATAGAGGTTCAGTGGTCGATAAAGTAGTCACTATAGTATGTTGATCTATTGCTTTAATAGGAGGTGCTTCCTACCAAGGTTATGCCCTATCACCACCTATTGGAGGTGCCACATAAAGACTCTCTTCATGTCCTTCACTTGTACCAACCATAATTTGAAATAAAGGAGAAAATGTCATAAATCATCAAATAATGCAAAGGATCTAGTAAGACTCATGGACTCACCTAATGTCCCTACACATGGGCACTAAAAAAATCTAGGCTCTGATACCACAATTTGTGGTACTCTAGATCTGAGATCCCATGGGATTATCCAAACTATTTACACTCATCCACATAATAGAAATCAACCTAGGAATAAAAAGATTTGATTATATGAAAAACTCAAATAACTTTTTGATTTCCAATTTTGAAATAAAAATTAAAGTTGTAATGATTTTCTCAGATCATATATAAGAAAAATCCAAGTTGTAAGCATTATTCAAGATAAATTTTAGTACAACATGAAATAGAATATTATATTATTACATTCACATAAGAAACCTAGATTAAGACAAAGTACATCACTACATGCACATACACCCTCTTGGAACGCCATAGTACAAGGACAACCTATACATATAACTGCAATAAGAATAGAATTCTCTATATGAAATGGTGAAGAAAATATCATTTTGGATGAGTTACTATTCGATGGAATGAAGTTGAATCATTACCTATAAAATTTTAAACCACCACTTATCATCAACATTGAGTGAGTGGAATAAGTATGAGTGGAATGGGTACAAGATAAAACCATCATTGAACTAATCATTTTTAATCTGAAAAAAAATGTGTCTCAAATTTGATCAAACAATTACAAATATTTGTAGGTAATGGTGGACATAAACTACATAGAATGAACATGAAATAAACAAATGGAAACTAAATCTAATAGGAGATAAGTAATCATATCTTATATCTCAGCTTGTCAAGATTTATTATTAGGTTTGCCCTAATATTACTTAATTTGTACCTAATCAAGTAGAAGTTGGTACACCATTTTCTTGTGTCAATGACACACTATCAACATATTAGGGTTAATTGAAAACCCTAATATAAGTCACATACTCTAGTATGCCTCATAGTTTCCAAACACTAGCTAGGTAAGAGCATACAACCTCTCTATATAACAATCCTCATATCAGGTACATGAGATAAGTTTAATGACATGCATGTCAAAATAGGGAATCATGTATGAGATACTCATGAAATTTATTCCTAGTAATTCCTTTCACATCATGGTCTTAATTCTCATAATAGTGTTTCACATATAATGCATTTCAATTACTTAGCAACATCAAGTTTAGGTTAACATCTCATCCCCATATCTTTCCTAAATCTTGGTAACCTAGCCTTCAAGGTCTAGAATGATACTCTACTATTCCTCTTCAAAATCCAAGGAATAGTAGAAGAAATCCCATTTCATGTCCCTAGTATATACCTCATGTGAAAATCAAACTGTTCAGAGCTCATATCTAGATGAGTTAGAGTTATAATAGGTACTATGTATACTCACTTTGAAAAAATTTGAAGCAATTATATGACATATATGTGATTTTTCATTCTTACTCTAGAATGTGTGAATTAGGGTTTTAGATATACATTATATTTAAGTTTAGACTACTTATATCCTATATATCCATTTCCATCACATAAATTCAAATCAACCATTCACAACTCTAAAATTCACAAATTATCACCATACTCCATTTTTAATCAATATGCAACAATTTTAATATAAATATAGTAAGAACATGTAAGCTGATTTAAGAAATACATATTACTCATGAACAAAAAATATAACATACACTTGATTCATTTGCAAAGTTATAGACAAGAGTCATATTCAAGATCAACTAAACAAAACAATCCTATAAATTAATGGAGTTGCTTCATTTTCACCAATTTGAATTTTGGGAGTAGATTTAAGGTTATAGCTCAGCAAGAGTTTTTTAATGAACCTAAACAACTCACCTCAACTATGAAGAATCTTAAAATTCGTATCCCAACTACTAATAAACTAGAATCAAATCCAAGTTTTTAGTGGTCAATATTTTCTTACTCCTATATGCTCAAGAACCTCAAACCAGAAGAAAAGAAGATAAATAATTGGAGAAGTAATTAATTTGCAATCTTTTGATCTGAATCGGTGGAGTGAAAAGTTTTATAAATGGTAAAGAGTGAAAGCAAAGAAAACCTAATATAGGTTGCTGATTTACAAAGAATTCACCAACTTTGGAAAGAGCAAACCCAAAAATTTGAATTCTAAATTCAAGATATATAGACTCCTCGTCTCTCAAGAAATTCAAAGTTCTAAAGTTTGAAATGGAACTGAGAGGTGCTTGGGTCATACTGAGATCATATATACTCATTTAAACACTTGGAATAATTAGTTATTCATTTTTTTAGTCCTTTAATATAGTTCCAAAACACTTAGTCAACTGACATGTTTTGGTAAGAAACATGGACGATGCAAGGTTCCAGAGTGATATAAAATACTCCAAAAATTACTATAATTAAAATAATATGTGAAATGAAGAAAAAATATACAATTAATTTTTAGCCCAATTTAATAGGATAAAATATTATTGAATATCAATTACTACATTGGTATACTTTATCCTATATAGCATGGTCAGCCAATTTAGTTATGAGGAAACACAATTGATCAATAGATTTTGAAAGATCCCAAAATTTTGAAATTTTTCAAAAACACTACTACTTGAGTTATCCATATATGTATGTATACACACACACATACACACACACACACACACACACACACACACACACATATATATATATATATATATATATATTCAATGTATAACCTACAAATCTAATAATCTTGAGCAATAAACTAATAGATGGAATTTTGGGTTTCAAGTAAAATTCAACCAAATTAAGAGAAAAGTATATGATTAATTGATGACTCTTAGGAAGATTTCAACTAGGATTTTATGTAATTTAGGAACGGGTCCTTACAACCTCATTTCTTGAGGATTGTAGTCTCCTCCTTCAAGTATTTGGGATCTCATCTCTATATATCTCTTTTCTAGATTCCCGATATGAGGTAAGGCGGAAGATATCACAACCGGATCATCTCAAAGTCATCTTTTCATCACATTCTTAAACACAAGTCTCTCAAACATCATCTGATATCACATGTAGAATGCTATTGATTAACATATCCTCTTTCCGCCACCCTACCCAGTAGGTTGTCCCATCTAAAAAATATTCTATGGTTGATTCCTCTCACTCCATATCCTTTCACAACTACTCTCTAACCTTGATGATTCATGAAAACACTTCTCCTACTTAGAACACCCTAACCTTAATGCCAAGCTCTATAACTTCCATGTCTCCTTCATGCAAGTGGCTCACTTTAAAGATGAAGCCTTTTGCCTTCAACAAAATCACTTTTCTAGTAACCTGAAGACAATTGCAACTGACATTGGTCATGTTGGTTTAGGTTTCACTTCTACAAGAAAGTTTTATAGGTTATCTTCCTTTGGTACTATTGAAACTACCATCCATATATAGCCTGGGATTGGTCGAGAATGATCAAAATGTTGGGTGTTGAGAGCTCTTGGTCCTCAAAGCTCAATCCTTCATGTTGGAGAAAGGTTTCCCTCCACTATTGGGATACTATCAGGAATCATCAATCTATGACAAAGTATCTAAGAAATAATGACCCTATTATTGGCTCACCTCTTGACTATTTCAATAGAGAGACCCTAGATGAAGATATTTGCTTTACTCTAATCATATTAGATAGGTTCATAACTTTTTGACCTGCTCTACAACATGCAACTCTGAAAGAATACATATTCCTCATCTCCCAACATAATGTATGACTGAAAACCCCCTCCTAAATTCTCTGTGATGATGAACCCTAGGATGACGATGCGTGTTTATCATGCTCCCACCCTCTAGGTAGTAAAAATCAAAAGAGGAGAGGATTTTTCAAAACCTCAATTTGTCAGAAACACTTTTTGGTCGTTCTTATAAATATCCTAAATATCTACCCCCTATTCTAATCAATATTTTTTTATTAAAATTTAGGGTATGAATTCTTTTACAAATATTCTCCATGCTGACTGGTCTATTATTAAAAAAAATCTCAAAGATAAATGTTTTCTTATAGGAGTTACAATCTATGCATTATAAACACCATAGATTCTAGTTCCAAAAAAAATTATTTCATTGTCGTGGCCTAGGGTACTTCTCCTCTAAGTTCCACTCAAAATCTAGATCATATGACCCTTTAAGTCCGTCCCTTTGAGGTTTAGGTCAAAATCAACTACACTATTAGAATACCTGCTACATTGGATGATCCAGACTGGTTGATATTTAATGTTGATTTGTTCCCTTCCATTAAGATAATCATTCATAATATTCACCAAATAGATTCTTACCTCTTCAAGAGGTATGGTTGGCTTACCCCAAAAGTCACCCATATCAAACCCCCAACACCTCTTATGGTTTCTATACACACCTTCTATACTCAAAGGTTGCCACTAAGGCATTCATATATTTAAGAAGAAACCCACCTTCTTCTTCCAATTTGTCCATCCTTCCTCCCACTTGGATGGATCCCTTACTTTAGAATATGTTGAACCTATGACTCTTGATCTTTTTATCAGTGCTATGAGAGTTGAAATAGTTATAGGGATTGGACGTCTTTTCATCACTGTTCATCTTAAAAATAAGGACATCAAGGTCAATGTAGTAGATGTCACTAGGGGTTTGGACCTTCTAAATCCTATAAAATCTAGTTTGTGTCCTAAAATCTACTCATAAAACCATTTGATGTATACTCTCTCGGAAGTTGAAACTTTGTAGCATTTAAACACTCTAGCACTTACAATTCCAAATAGGGAGGGTGGTTCACCCAAGAAACTATTAGCAAATGGTCGAATAACCTTGGGGCTTTCAAAACCTCAAGCATGGTTTCCAACTATCTTTCCATCCAAGGTCTCCCTCCTTATCTTTGGGACGTAATTGTTTAGAAACCATTTATGAAGTTTGGGGCACTCATCTATACTATATTCACCAAGACACTCTTATCCCTCTAAATTACCCTATAAACTTATGTCTTATTGCTATCCTAAGTGGAACTCATATTCAAACTAGGATATAATCAGAGTGTGACTTCATGTCTGCACTATACAATTAGCATTTAAGGATCCTTGCCATTCTCTTTCCTCCTTTCACTAAATTCTTGATAAACATTTCACGTGGTTATCCCCCAAAATCCTACATCATGTACCATTAAAGGAGTCTACCCCTCGGGATGCCGCCCCACCAAAATCCAAAAAAGGCAATGTGTAGGAGTAGTCAAATAATCAACCTTTCACCAATAATAAAAACTAGAATAGACCTCATTTCCCCCATCCCAGTTCTAAACACCTATGTCAACATAATATTAGTTCTTCTTGAGTAGAAACAAGTGGGATAAACTCCAAAATACCAAAGTTTTATAAACTCCTAAACCCTTACCAGCTATCAGGCCCCCCAAAACCAACATAAAAATGACTCAAGTTAGACATCATTCATGGATCCTATGGTTGTCCCTCGTGTGAACTATCATAATGATATTGAAGATGATAAAGTGGATATGATGATTTATGAAATTACTAATGGTGTTATTTATAGAATGGGTAAAACCAACAATCCTTTGGGCCCTTGTCTGACCCCTCTTGTTTAGGTTACTTCTTCCAATATCAGAATTTCATGTTTTCATATCTACCCAGAGAGGAAGTTGAATTACACAAGTCTCTATTTTCCTTTAGGTAACTACTCCAACTTCACTATAAATCCTCTAGGACTTCTGCTCTACCTGACAAGTTGTTGAATAACCCTAGATGGGTTCCATATAAAAACATGAAATCTTAAGATAATGGTGATGGGTTTTTTTTATTTCTATAATATGGTTGGTATAAATTTTGATTTCTTCCTAGATGCCCACATTTCTCTTTCTAAAATCAAGGAAAACATGGGATGGAATGATCTGATACCTAATAATTTGGCCTTCAAATCCTAGCTCACTTTTAAATTGAATCTTGGTTTTTAGACCATGTGTCCCTCCTTAGACATGTCTTACTATATTTTCATCATGATCCATGTTTCATGAGATGTTTGTGGTGATATTTAATACAAGCACATATATATCATTAGTCAATTTCATATATCTAAAAATATAGATAACATCACTATTCAAGAAACTAAGGACACCCTATCTGATTTCCTACTCCACTCTATATGTGGTAAACTCATTCCTAACTGGAAGCAATATCCTTCATGTGGTCTGAGTGGGAAATTTCAATTGGTTGGAACCCTTCTTTATTCATCCATATGATGGACCACTAGGGTGCTTACAGTATTACACATGCTTATGCTCAGTTGTTAATAACATTAACATCTTCTTTACTTTTGTCTAAGGTGAATCCATTGTCAACAAGCTACCCTTCATTCAAGAATTTCAACCCTTTCCAATATTTTTTTATTAGCATGCTTGGGTTTTTGGTGGGGATTTTAACCTTACACTATTGGCTGATACGAGAAACTTTAACACCATCAATCCCTACTCCTATACTAGTATTGACCTTTTCAGCAACTTTATTCTTTCTAATAGCTTTATTTTCTCTCTCCCTCTAATACTAACATTGCTTGGAGGAGAGGAGATTTATGGCCTAGATTTGGTTTTTTTTTTGTTCTTCAGCCTAGGACTCTCTCTACATGCTATCATTTTTTACAAATTCTTGCCATATTATTTTTAACCATATACATAACATTCTCAACACAAAACAACCAAGATGGGGTTGCAAGAAATTCAATTTGAATGATTTTGGACTGAACACAACTCTTTTCAATCTATTCTCTCTAATTGCTAAGTTAATTGTCACAAGACCTCTTTTCTTTATTTTTGCCTTCAAGAGAATATCCAGGACATTAGAAGAAAGCCTAGAGTATATAACAAAGAAATTTTGGCACCATCAAACAAAAAATGAGCTTATTGATTATAAACTCTTACTCCTCGCTCCAATCCTCACCCAACCCAGTGACTTTTACTTCAAAGAGTTTGGTATTATAGCATATGTTTTCCCACTACATTCCCTGGTAAACAAAGATCAAAAGTATTTCAGATAAAGGAAGGGGACTCTAGAATTAACTTCTATCATGATATATGTAGCAAGAAAAATAACTCCCTCATTCTCTATCTGAATGTTGATTGTTCTTCTATCTACAACAACCATTTGATTGTCAAATATATTTTTCCTCACATCTGAAATCTTTTTAACTTCATTAGACATTCATCAATCTTATCTCACCTCAATTGGAAAACCATATGTACAAATAAACTCCTTGACCCGTCCCCTCTCACCTTGACCTACTTAAGAAGAATTCCACTCTACCATCACCTCTTTGAACATAGATAGATCTACTCATTCATGTGGCATAAGTATGACCCTCTACCAATCATCTAGGAATTTGGTTTAGCACTGTGTCATTGACCTTTTCGACTTCACATCTATAGAGACCTTGCAACTCAACCACACTTCTATTTCTCACATCAAGTATGTTTAGAATCCTATGAACATAAAAAAATCATACAATTCAGTTTGATCAAGTGTCTCTATAAGTTTGTCTCTAACTTGCTATTTAATAGATTGACCCATTCAATCCCTTATATCATTAGAATTACACAATCAATATTTGTTACAAGGCAGAAAAATTCATGATGCTTCTATTCTTTGCAACAAATTCATACATTTTTGTACCAAGAAACATCTTCTTCTTCTAACTTCAAAACTTGATTTTCAGACATATTTTATAATGGGAACTAGAACTTTATTAACCAAACTATCACTGGCTTTGGTATCCCAAAAAATGGATCAGTTAGATTTCCTACACATATCTATGGTATAAGGATCAAGTTTTCTGAAACTACTCTCATTGGAAATCATGTAGATCGAGTCTCCCTAAAGGAATTTCTAAACATTTTAGGATGTTTGTGAGAATCTTTTCCTATTCATTATTTGATTTTAGCCCTCTCCCCTTAGTCTTTCTTTTCCTTATTGTCATCCTATAATCATGAGAACAAACAAAATTATCAACCAAAGGAATAACCATTTCCTTATAGAGCAATATAATGGCCCTTCTCGATGCTAGTCTTATAGTGCTTTCCTCCTACTTATGAGTTATGTCATGCTACTACGAGTCATTTCCCAAATATACAAGTTTAAATGATATTTCCTATGGTGTTCTAACCAATTTAAAAATTATATTCATGTCACCAACTAGGACTGTGTTTTCCACACTCAAAGATTGGGATGGTGGGGTTCTTTGAACGTTAAGCTATATTCCTTTTTCCCTTTTAGTAGAATCACAATATCCCTCTATGAAAAAACATCATTCCTTGGTTCTCTTTAGTAACCCAAAAATAAATATCCAAACGTAAACCTTGTCACATCTCCAAGGTCCCCACCTTTCCCCCTTCTTGTCATATTTCCAAAAGCTAATTTCATATCTTCCACTTCTATTATCATTGCACTTGCTGATATTTCCAACATTAATTTTTGATATGATCCATGGCATTATGGTAGCCTCTTTTCCATTGTTCTCCCTCACCTCTATATCCCATGTGATCTTAGATATACTGGTATTCCTAAGGGGATCATACTCTTGAAGTCCTCTAGATCTAATAAAGTTAAGCAACTCATCCATGAAGATAGATTAAATAACCTTAAACTCTATTCTATTAGGGAGTATATCAAGATTTCCCTTCCCAACCTAACTTCTCCTATCATTTGGAAATGGTCACAATACTTTACTATAAAAAACTTGTACTATTTATTTATTAGTTATGATGTTTTGGATCCTCTAACACCTCTATCTAGAAGATTAAATTTTGTACCTCTATTATCTTTTTCCTTTGGTTACTTACTGATATGACAATTGTGTATGACTCTCTTTGAATGAAAAAGGTTTTCTCAAACCTCACATATGTGTTCTTTTCTTTGACTAATATGAGATTATTGGTCACTCTGTTCCTTTATTTCTCTCACTTGCTAAGTGTGGGACTTTTCTTTATCAACCATTCCTCACCCGACCTGTGTTTTGCAAAGAGACAGATCCTGAAGGTTTAGACATAGTCTAGTACTCAGTGAAACATAAGGGGAAGTATCACTATCAAAAGTGATGCAAAACACCCCTCGTACACTGAGATGTAGTATTGCAGATGAAGGAGCCTATGTCTCTATTGATGTACCACCAGAAGCTCCTGCAACCACCATCAAGTTGATCACAACTCCACACCTGATCTCATCCCCCAAAAATGAGATTTTGGTAGGAGGAAATGACAACATACCCTTATTGATCACTACAACATACAACGGCCTCAATATAGCCTCATTCTTTATTGATAATAGAGTATACCTCAATGTGTGTCCCTGAAAGACACTAATCATCCTAGGGAAGGATCCTTTCAATGTCTAGTCAACGACAAAGAAAGAAACCTCCTACAATATAGTAATCAAGGACGCTCTAGGAGAAATAACGGTGACTACAAATCGGGATCTAGGAATTTATTGTCTCATTCATCATAATGGAGTTGAGCCCGACCCTCCTTTAGCCTCCTCTTGGGGAGGCTGTGTATTCATCAAAACTATGTAGTTCCCTCATTGCTAAGTTAGATGTTAAAGTACTTGTTAGGACACACCATCATCACAATTCACGCTGACAATCTTAGTACCATAGCATGCATCACATAAGATATCTCCTACTTTGCTTCAAGATGTTGCACATCACCACATCAGTTGGGTGCCCCCATGTACGAGGACACATCATCTACCCTACAACCCCATACAGTTTGCACAATGGCTACATGATATGAATATCCACCCAGAGAGAGGAATGGGAGCCTAATGAAAAGGACGCACAAAGATCATCTAGGTCACTCCCAAACTGAAAGGGGTGGGCATCAGGTTCTACGAGATGACCTATGTATGACCTCAATTCTCCAAGTGGATGTCATATGGGAGCCTCGCAACATTGTGACCCACTGTAAGATACTCAACTATATATACCCATATAATCACTCCTCTTTTCCTATTACTTTGTCATTCAAATAATGTTAGATACCTTTTTCACAATTTAGGTCATATTAGGGCTTAATTGGATTAAAATAACATCATGTATGAATAACACTTCTTTAAAATAAAATTTTAGGATTAAAATAACTAATCTATTTATTTGGTGAGGTTAATTATAAAAATTCACCATTTAATAGGGTTTGACTCTATTTTGTAACTCCAGAGTCTTAGATTAATGGATCTAGAAATTTCAATAAAAATGTAATATTATATCATAATTGATTAAAATATATAAACTGGAAATATTATAATCAACCAACTGAATGCGTAATAATGCACTAAATTTTTTATTAACCCAATAGAAGGATAAATATCAAATACCATCAAAAGGAGATATTGGAAATAAAATTGGATTCCTCATATCTAATTTAGTGTACCTATCAATTCTTGGGCCAATCAGACATTCATCTCACTCCTAATTAGTTGGCTAAGGTTACAAGTTATACTACATGCTTATTGCATTCAATTATCTAACTTTTAATAAGATAATATTCACCCTCCTCCATAAATGCATGCCTAACCCTATAAGGCCTCATGTATGCTACCCCCCCTCTCTATCTCACAAAACAGGACCTTTCATTCTCTACCTCTGAAATGGCGATGCTGCGATGCCATTCTGTGTAACTGGCATCATATCCCCTTAAATAATGACCATCCACATCCTCTCTACTTTCCTCTTCCTTTCTTCCTCCCTCTCATATATCTCCTCCATCCTTCCATTTTATCTTCTCTAACCTTCCAACCTTAGTAGTTAGCGTCCTATACTCCCTGCACCCAGGGGCAAGTCTAACACTTCCCTTCTTCTCCTCCCCTATATCACAGTCTCATCCCTTCCCCTCTATTTATTTCTCCCTAGATTCATGTGACCTAGACATCAGTATGTATTCTTACCTAAGACCTATGCCATGACAAACAAGGTGATTCCATGGCATCTAATGGATTGGCAACCACTGAGATAACTAGGACATCTACTCTTTACTGAGCTGGGAACTGGGCTCACCAAGGAGGCATCCACCATATCTAGCCACCACCGCAATCATCTCACAGAATGGAAGGGGTATGCACTACAAGTTTGTAAGTGGTCATGGTCATAGTCATCTTTGGTGCTACTGACTGAACTAGCTAGTTTGGCAAAGTGGCAAACCCCACTCATCATCTTTCTTTCCTCCATCTTTACCAACCCACAACCCTAGTCGCAGACACCTCACCCCCAACCACTATGGAGGAAGGAACCAGCGACCGCAAGATCAAAGGCTTGTTGCGGATATCCCTACTTTCTTCTCCCTCCATGTGTCCCCACCACTCAGGGCAGCCACTACTGTTGCCTGACCCTCTCCATCTTCCCCATCCTTGTGCTTCCACCTAGGGCCACATGGCATCTCAAGCCTTCTCTCTTCTTCTTGATTTGTGTCGACCTCACCAGTTCCACAGCCTACCATCGCCATACCCAATGAAAGGTCACCAAGCTTCCTCCTCGCCAGTCCAACAACTTTCTTTTTGCCTTCTACAACACTTCCATGAACCAACTCCGACCTCAATGTTGGATGCTTCATCCTCTCAACCTACCTATCTATTCTTTTGCCCCTTAGCTGTAGTCATAAAACAAACACTGTCAACTGCTGATTTGGCTGGAAGAGGCTCCTATAAAGACAACTTCATGTTCATTAGGTGTGATGGATCCCATCTGCTTCCCTCACAACAATGATAGATATCATAAAAATATCCACCATCCTCACTTCAACCATGAATCCACTGCTTCAATACCACAAAGAAAATGGCAGTTCATTTTCTCCTCATCAGTAAACTCATTGCTGCCTTGACAACCCAGATCTTCAATCATGTTTACAAGGAATCACTGGTCGAAAACCTCTAGTGTAGCTGAAAGAAAGGAAACATGGAGGTTTTTTCTAACTTCAACCTCAGGATCCAGTTGAGATTTGAGTATTGTACAATAATCTTCAATCAAAGATTGATAAGAAATTATTCCTATTATTTCTCGATTTTCAATTGATGAATAGGATAAAAGTTTAAAGGGAACAACATAGACACTATCTTAAAAGGAACACTATCTTAAAAAGGGGGAGGACATAATGAACAAGATTGAGGACCTACTTGGATAGGATATGAACCGAATAATAAAATAAAATTATTGGATGTTAACATTCTATATACACATATTTATATACATGCTAGAGCATAAAACCAAATCTTTAAGTCTATCTTATTATAATAAGATTTGACAATAATTATAACGGTTAAGGTATAATGCTTTATAAGGGGAATATCATTTATCTTTTATTTGACTACCCCAATATCGATTACAATAACATGATGTTACAATTAGTAAATAGTAGGTCTATAGTAAGCAATTCAATGTAGATATCAAAGAGAAGATAAATAATAAAGGGAACATGCTAGGTCAAAACATGGGCACAAGAATAGTCTAACCTACTTGATACATCAAACTAATGCTTGGCATATATGAGTGTATTTGATATGTAAATCTTTGACTTATCCTAATAAGGATATTATGATCCAAAAATATCTGACATAGAGCATAGCCTTGACCTAGTTAACCAAATTGAGCTAACATAAATATAGAGAATGAGATTACAAGACCTAACTAAAGGAATGCATATTATTACACATATATATGTAACTTAATCATCCTTTAACTTATGTAACTAAATATGGATCTTAGAACCAAGAAAGATATCTAATAGGTCATATGCTCACTTAAAAGATATTAAAAACCTAATATGTAGGTAATTGGGACTGCGATATGAACAACGTTGAGAGCTATACTAGGAATGTAAGCATGGGTTTGATTTAACTAACATGCCTAATTTGTTCCAAGGATGAATATGTGACTTTGGAGACCTATTATGCCTATTACGATAACCATAAGTTATAAAGACTAGGTATGTGTTCTTCCCTACTTAATTTTTTGCATTAACCTAGCTTAAATATTCCTATAATGAGGCATCTTTTGTTAATTGGCCTTTTGTTTTTTTCATAATGTAATCACTTATTCTTTGAAATATAATTTCATGATTCCACTAAAATTGATAAATATTTTGTTATCTTGGGTCTATGACCCTACTTGTATTGTTGTTTAGGCTTAAAAGTGTGATTGATGACTTATACATTAATTCGGCATACTATTTGTGCATGTTTGATTATTTAGCTGGATATATATCATATGCTTCATGTGCGGAACCATTAAGGTGCGCTATTCCTCCCAGAGTGTGTTATTCCTCCCAGAGTGTGCTATTTCATCTTCTATATATATGTGTGTATATATATACATACATATATATAAATATATATATATATATATATATAAATACATATATAAATAAATAAATAAATAAATAAATAAATAAATAAATATATATATATATATATATATATATATATGGATGCATCTTTCCATCTAGGGTGCATCTTTCCACCCTTTTCATTTTGGATAATGATCTAGTGGTTTCGTGGTCGTACCATATCTATTTTATTCTAAATATATTGCATGTGAATCTGATGATTGTGATATTGTGAACAATGGAAACACTTTTCATATCAAACATTGTAATCTAAAATTTAAATATCTCATTCTCTTGAAATGTATCCTCTTGAACTCATCTAAATTCAATTAAGCCCCTATTATGGGAACTCCCTCTTTTGTATATCATCTTCTAAAATGACCAAAAGTTTCAAATTGTGCACATATACTAGTTTTTTCTAACACATATCATTTTTATCTATTTTCTGGGTTATTCTCAAAACCACCCAGGTATAGGTTCTTTGAAGGACATGGACTCATGAAGGTTGTATACATGAAGTTGGCATGTGGATAGCTTGGGTTGTCCATGCTGCCCTCTGCAACTAGGGCTCTTTGAAATAAGATGTAGTAATTTCATTTTTATGTACCACCCTTAGGGTGAGAAACTAATGTGAAAGGACATATTTTGTAACTTTGAAATGGTTATGTTTCTACTACTTAATATTTAGTTGCTCATATATTATACCATTTGGGTGGGCACACTATTAGGTCCCACTCTTTACACCCACTATGAGGGAAACAACCCAAATAGGTTACCTTAACAGCCTACTAATGACCCAAGATATAAGTCATGTAGCCAAACAAATAAGTATAGAATAAGAGAGTCGACTCAGGGTATTATAATTAAGGGATTTAAGCCTTGAGCGTAAGCATCCCCACCCATATTTTCTACATATTATGGCAATCACTGAAGATCATTTAGATACAACCAAGGCAATCTTTCCCTTGACACTACCTGACTTTATGCAAGAAGTCAAGGACAATAACCAAGATGACTATCCCAGGAGTGCTTCCAACATCTGGGAGATCGCCCCCATCACTGATGAAGACCAGGGTGTTTAAACCACCTAGAAAAATCAGCCATCTGAGAACGGAATGATCCCTTCAAATGAGGATGTCATCAACAATATGTTTATTCCCATTGTCACAAAGTCATGCCCTGAGAATTCAGACTTCAGTAAAAGCATCACACATCATCAAGGTGACAATGTTGTCCAGATGAAGATTTTCGACCTAACACCAGAAAGGGTCGAGGCACTACCAAAAATAGATGTCTAAAATCCTCTCTAAGTTTTCCACAGCTAGTCTAGGATGATGCCAAAATCATATATGTTAAAGTCATACAAGAAGATTGCGGTGTCACATGGTATGACTGTGACAATGCCTATGATATGATCGAAGGATAGGATGTCAATGTCATTTTTTATTCCTAGGCCTTGGATACCCACAGACTCTCATTAATCCTATCTAAAAAGGAGAGGAATTCCAAAATTAGTGTGGAGGACCACAACATCCTGAGGGCTAGGTATCCCCTCACACCCTAATAAAAGGGCTCGTTAGAAGAACAACACCTTGATATGGTAAAGATCCTAAAGTGTCTATTTCACCATGTTCTATCACATGCCCCCTATTATCACAAAATCCAAAAAAATTGTAAAACACACAAAATCCCAAAAATTAAAAAAAAAATCCAAAAGAATTTGAAGATGTGCATGCTCTCTAAGAGTTTTCCAGTTACTTCACAAAGGTGGCAAAGATCTACAACAATGAAGATGTGTAACTTGAACACATCCCTATCCCAAAATATATGACAAAGAAGAGTCAACCTTTTCATATGGAAGACAAGACAAATACAATCAAGCTCAGCTCAGGCCCTGAGCCACACACACTCAAAGATGGGGTGTGTCTACCTCAACACATAAAAAGCCAAATGATAGATCTTCTGTGGCACTACATTGACATGTTTTCCTAGAGTTACACCAACATGTCTAGGTTCTACAAAGCAATCACTATCCATCGACTACCCATCATCCATGATGTTCACCTCATCAAACAAAAGGGTAGATGGTTACGGTCTGAATGCAGCCTCAAGATCATGGAGGAAGTTAAAAAATAATACAATGTTGGTTTCCTAGATCTGGTCAACTATCCTACATGGCTCATCAACATTGTACTAGTTCTAAAGAAAGATGACAAAGTATGGATTTGTGTAGATAATACATCCTCAACAACACATCCCTAAAATATGACTTCCTACTTCCACACATAGTCATACTTGTTGATCTTGTTGATAACACGACCAACCATGCGTTACTGAGTTTCATTCACGGATTTTGTAGCTACAATCAAATCAAGATGGTTATAGAATATAAAGAAAAGACTGCCTTCATCACATAATGGGAGTGTTTTTCTATCAAGTCATGCCTTTTGGTCTCAACAATGTTGTAGCTACATATCAAAGGGTGATGGTTAAACTCTTTCATGATATAATGCAGAAAGAGGTGGAGGTCTACATGGATGACATGATTGATAAATCTAGAACTCTTGAAAACCACCTCACCAACCTCGAGAAGGTGTTTCAACAACTACAACAGTTCTCCCTACACCAAAATCCCACCAAATGCACCTTTGGGGTTACATATAGTAACCTACTGGGATATATCATCACTTAGAGAGGGATACAAGTAGATCCTCTAAAAGCATGTGCCATCTAAGAAATACCTTTCCCCAAAACTGAGAAGGAGATATGAGGCCTTCTTGGGCATCTCCAATACATCAACCATTTCATTGCCAAATTGATTCCCACATGTAATTCAATCTTAAAACTATAAAAAAGAACCTCACTACCATATGGAATGAATAATGTGAGGCTACATTCTAAAATATTAAAGATTACTTCACCAATCCTCTTGTACTAAGGTTGGTAGTGCATGGCTATCCTCTCACCCTGCACCTATCTGACTGTGAGACCTTGATGGGTGAAGTACTGAGTCAAGCAAGAACCAACAGAAAACATGCCATCTTCTACTTTTCCAATAAGTTCAATGATGTAGAGGGCCACTACTCTATGATTGAGAAATATTAGTGTGCCCTAATCCATGTGATGAGGAAGTAATTCTAATTATGTATCCTCTAGAGCCAATCAACAAGCATGATCTACTCTGTAATTTATGTGATCACCCAACACTGATCGTATGATGTGCTAAATCTAAGGCGATGTTGTCTGAATTCAACACTACCTACCTCCCTATGAAGGCATTCAAAGTACATTTCCTCATAGATCAATGAGTAGATTCCCCACTATTAGAAGAAACTACTCATGAATACGAGTTCCCAAATGAAGATATAGGGATGATCAACCCACCAGACGTGGGGATCGCTCTAGATATTAACACATGGATAATCTTCTTTGATGGAGTTGTGAACTAAAAGGGAGGCATAATAGGAACGGTCTTGCAAAATCACTAGGGAGACCAGCTCCCATAGCAAGATGACTAGAATTCAATGCCATAAACAATGTGGACGAATATGAAGCCCACATTCTAGGTCTCTATCTTGCTAGACAAGGAGGGGTATGACACATATAGGTCTACGGTGACTCCCACATAGTTATATATCAAGTCCAAAACAATTGGAGAACGTGCAATTAGAATTTGGTACCGTACCAAGAGTACTTGTGTTCTCTAGCTCGAGGCTTCGACCGTATATTATTTCACTTCATCCGAAGAGAGAAAAACACTATTTCTTACACACTAGAAACCCTCACTGCATGGATCGACATCCAAGAGGGTCAAACCTTCTCTCTCAAAGCTGAGACACTCACTCAACTGACTTAGAACATGGACATCGATAATCCACCCAACAATGAAGAAAGGTCTTAGTTTCACAGCATCAAGATGTAACTATCAAACCAAGTCATTGCTGAGAACATCTCCATGAGAGATAGAGAATGACACTCGAACGACATGTTGTTCAACATGTTCTATGAGAAGAATAGCTATACCACAAATCTTACAAATCATTAATCTTCTTCAATATGTCAATAAGATGGAGGGAAAATCTCCAATGAAGGAGGTATATACATGATCATATGTCACACACATGAGTGAAGTCATGCTAGCCAAGAAGGTACAAGTCTTAGGATACTATTGGAAAACCATGGAAATAGACTGCTACCAATTTTTTTTGCAAATGTTGAGCTCAAATCCACATGGACTACATACATTCACTTGAAATTTAAATTTGCAACATGGCCATGACTTGGCCGTTTTCAGCATGGGGTTTTGACATGATCGACAAGATCAACCTTAAAGCATGAAATGACAACTGCTTTATCCTAGTCGCAATGATTTCTTTACTAAGTGGGTGGAAGCAGTGTCTATTACTAATGCATCAACCCAACAAGTCATAAGTTACTCAAGAACAATGCCATAAGCTAGTAAATCATATGATATAGTTAATGATAATGGGAAAAACTTCATCGCCAAGTCTTTCAAAGAGTATCTAAGATCTTTGGGGATTAGACATCTTCAAAATTCACCGTATCAATCTCAGATGAGTGGAGTTTTAGAAGATGCTAATAAAAATCTGATCAAGATTCTAAAGAAGACTATCATCCCTCATGCCAATTGGTGTGAACATCTTCCAATGGTTGTGTGGGCCTATCTCACCTTCAATAAAACTTTAACAAGGGATATAACATACTCCCTAGTATACAAGATGGAGACAATCCTTCCAGTTGAAATGCAAACCTCGTTGCTCCGCATATTGTAAAAATCAAATATTACAGAGACCGAATGGCTTCAAGACAGATTATAGTGCCTCAACACTCCTTAAGAATGATAGGACAAAGGCCTTCACCATGCACAATGTTACTAAGCAAGAACAACTCAGGAAAAGAAGGTTAGACCACACATTTTCTAGTAGGGAGACTCGATATTACGAGTCATCCATAATGTTGATTCTAGGGGAATGTTCAACCCTAAATGGAAGGGACCCTACATCATCCATGACATCTACAAATGGGAAGGTTTGCACTTGAAAGATGTAGTTGGATATGTTCATCTTCATCACACAAACTCCAACTTCATCAAATGCCTACCATGACAACAAAAAATGATGTAAAGGAGTCAAGTGCTCATTTTCTTCCAAATCTACTTAAATACCTGACCGCGTACCCTCGTGCATCGTGAAGTGGGAAGGCCAAAGTAAAACCTAAGGCCTAGGACAGAAGGAGCACATACATTATCCATAGGCCCCAATGGTTTTCCAACCTAAAAATAACTCCTTAAATTAGGTCCAACCTAATAATATTAAAACATACAAAATGTTCATGATTGTGGCTAAATCTAGGAGAAGCCCCATGATCAAACAATAGGATGGTAGAAACTATGAGTCCTCTGAGTCAAGTCATGTTTCATCCTCACAATCAACATCCTAACATCTCTATCTAGGGAGATTCCATAACCTTTTCATCTACTAGAGTTATCTTAAAAAGGAAGGACTTTCAAGAGAAGCATGGAGGTTGAAAACCCCTTATAGATACTCTTGTCTCCTTAATACAAAAGATGAGACCAAGTTCTAAATGAACTAACCTGAGAGTCATGAGATGGGAAAACTATGCAAGGGAAACCACATTCGTTCCCCATAGAACCCTTATATTTCTGACTAAGGCCCCTAAGCATCAATGTCAAAGAAAAGTCTTTAAACAAAAGGACTCACAAACAATGATCACCATCAGAAGATAGGAAATAATAATAAAAATCTAGAAATCCCATTAAATAGACAAACACATGCTCGTGTTCGAATGATATTGTAAAGCATGTCGGGAGAAAAGTCTACACAGATATCCTGTGACATCTGGAACCTTGTCCCAATAGGGTAGGGAATCACCACAAACACACCTGCTACATGACACAACTTTATATCTTAACATGACACCCAATTCCAATAGAGCTTCTTCCAGCTCCCCCTAGTATGAGGGCTACCCTCATAGCAAAACAAGAAAAGAACATTCAGTGGGAGGAAACATCTATCATTAAAATAGGATGAGAGGTATCTTAAACCACATGGGGTTTTAATCTTCCAAGTTCATGCAATAAGGTGGACGAAAAGGAGGTGAAACTGACATATAAAAACCTACAGCCATCTCTAGAGTCCTAAAAATGCATAGATAAGAGTTCTAGATTGTCCTAACCAGACTATTTGTTAGAAATGAGCTCAGAATCATATGCACCTCAAGGACTCAAGTCCAAATGCAAATTTTCAGGTATCATGGAGGGAGTACCTATAGCTAATGCCACTTCTATTCTAGAAATTAAGTCATTACACAACTTTGGCACCTAATGCCAACAAACAAAAAGACATCACTATAGTACTCCAAAAGAATCACATGTCACTACTACTGAATGTGTCGATGCAAGCCACTCCAAGTACTCATGGGGACAATCCTGACCCACAAGAAAGGAATCCTAGGTCAACCTCAACCCATTCAACCACATCTCTAAAATCTTCTTGTGAACCATTTGATAATCTAGAACCAACTTCTTGAAAATGGGGGAGAGTTTCAACTTGATACACAAACTACCAATGATTGAACTGTCACATCAGTGATATAGGGTAGTATGCAACACAACCCTCCAGACTAGGTAAGATGATCAATCACTTAAAATGAGGCATAGACCTTAGACATATCAATTTATCAAGATGAAATTCCATCCATCCCCAATGCACATCTACATCCTTTGAACAAGAAAGCCAATGGGCCAGGTCTCCACACAACTAAAGAGGATCACCTATCTAAAAGTTCTTTGATAGAAACTCCTTTGACACACTATAATGATGATTTGAAGACTTTTTTAATCTTGTAGGACTATGCATATTCCTAGATAAATTTTGGAGAGCCTCGAAGGGTCCCCTTATCTTTCTAGTCAGATGTGCTTCATCCAAGCACTCATACAATTCAGCAAGAATCAAAGGGACAATAATTTCCTTCCTTAAAAGAGCAGTCATGAGTCCAGAAGTAGAATTCATCACTCACCTAACAATCTCTCCAAAGAACACCACTTCTAGGATGATTAAAATATAAATCCACAAGAGAGGGATATCAAGAGAATCGACACCACAACACACCTATGTCTTGAATTATTTTCATAGGGTGCCATATGAGTGAAGAGATCTTCATCAGTCAACCATGAAGCCTCTTAGGATTTCTTCATGCCAAGAAGACTTCTCACCCTGGCAGCCCAGTTTGACTTTCTCAGCACCATAGGACATCAGTTATGAAGGGGAAGTCATGTGATCTTCGCCACAACCTCTAAGGTGGAAGTCTGAATGACATCACCAAAATGGAAGGTGTGACTTAGAGGATCCCAGAAGTGGATCACCACAAAAATAAACTTCCTTGCCATAGGGATATATTCCAGATGATGAAGATGATGAGTCACGTCGAAGCATTCAACTCAACTTCTTCTATCTTAGAAAGATCACTGATGCAACATCACACCAAAAGACAAGTTGACAGGAGGATGCCACAAGAGTGGGATCTCCCATATCTCCTTTTCTTTCATGATCCTAACTCGTGAGAGAACCAGTTGTGTGAAATTAAAACCCTATTTATAGGACAAGCTCATCTCCAGAAATAGGGGACTCCATATCCTTTTCCTTGACAGAATTATGCTACATTCATGGCCAATTCCGACTTGCATCCCAAGACAGACATGACTCGATTCTAGGCCTATGGATCACCATGACCCACCACCTCCAAAAAACACACAGAATGAGGAAATATGACAATCCACCAAATATCTCTTGAATATCAAACTCAGAAATCCAATTCTAAAATAAAGATTAAACCTCACAATCATTTCTAAACTAAAACTCAAATATTTGTTTAAATTTTAAAAGAGTTTACAAATACCAAGATGACTAATACATTATTTTTCTTGTAGGAAAATACAATACATAATGAAAAATGCTAAAAGCAAACAACTAGTTCTTCATCTTCTTCTTCAGCCACCAAGTAAAGTGTTTGGCCAAAGGTTGATGATCAATGGAATAAGACCTGAAGAATGACACTCACCGCTTGCGTTAGAACGATTACCATTGGAAGACCACTGGTGGCTGAAGAGGAACTTCCATAAGTCACCTCAAAAACTATGATGCTGAGAGGAACCTTCCCCTGCACCTGCTAAAGATGGATCTACACCCTAAACAAGTACATATGTAGAAAAGCCCCAAGCTTCAGAAGTTCCTCCAAAGTGCTGACTATTCCCAAAGTCTGGTGGGATACTCAATCCAAAGAGTCTGCCCGGCGCATCTAAAGCAACATCTATCTTTGTGAAGGACAAGGTCCATCCAAAGTCACCTGGGAAGTGACATGAGCCTCCAATACCAAAACCTCAATGGGGCGCAACCCAAGGAAGTCCTTAAAGCCATGAGCATCAATTTGTAGAGAAGGTGGATCCTCATGCGAAGATACTACCTTAGGTGAAGGGACTACCTATAGAGGGTGGATGAAAAAACTCATACCACTGATCATCCTGCTCCTCATTCGAATCACAATCTATTACCTAAAATAAAATGCATTTCAAATATAATGTAAGAAGGCACACCAACATCAGACTCAAACACTCGACATAGGAGGATGTCAGAGACGATCATATGCCTCTCTAGAAAAGAGAATGGGATAACCATGAACAAAGTTATCACCTTAGGTACACTTCATGTGTTGTTTGACCATACATCAACTCCTTAGTAACTTGATAAATCCCAACTTTAGGAAGGACTAACCTGGGTACATAGTCGAAAGGGATGTGCAACCACCAACCCACTGATGAGAAACATTCTCACCCATATACAACACACTCCAAGACGCATACTAAAATTGTATTCAACAAACATTTGGAGACAACCCTTCAAAGTAGATGTACAAGATGTGGTTGTCTAACCATGCTGAAACCTGGAAAAGATCCTAAATTGGACTTGGGAAGACAAAGAATTGGAACCAACTAAGGTACAAAAGCCCAATATAATATAGTTTTCAAAGTATTACACATACCTCATCTCCAATCATTGACTCCAGTTCACCTCCCCATGTCACATATGACACCCTACTGGTATAGTCAACACAATGACGACAAGTAGAGAGGGAGGCATATAGATATTCTTCTGGACCACTCAAAGCGACATGTCTATGCGACTAAAAGTGTGCATAGCCCCACATCTACAAAACGTGTCAGGGAAAATATTTATTAGAACTATTTAAAATCATAAAATGCAAAATAATGGGTAAAGGATCACCGTAATCAAGACTACAAAGCCTTTTCAACTTTTCATAACCCAAAAAATATATTCTTTGAAGTTGCCCACAACACATGTTCATCTTCACAAATGTGTCAGTGGATGGTAATCCACAACACCACCCCAGTCAAAGAAAGGCAATGTGTCTAGGTCCAATAGAAAGGAGAATCAATATACATATCCTCTATTTCTAGAGTAGTTGCTAAACAAGAAACTAGTGAGCAAGACAATAGCAACACCTGGACCTGTAGGGTTAAAATAGATCACTAGCACCTTCTTTCCCGGCCTAATGAAAGAAGGTGGATCTCAACCAAGTAAACTTGACCTCATAATTTGAGGCCATCTCAATAACTTAGGGTTCACTCCTAGAATCCCAACTAGGAGGTAGCGACCCTACTCCTATTAGTTTGGTAGAGAGCTTATGGGAGTCCCGCCAAATTCCAAACTGGTAATCCCCAAAAAAAATCACTTGGGGTGATGGACAACTCACCAAAAGCAAAATGAAAAGTACTAGTCTTTGGATGGAAGTGCTCAATTAAAGGAAGGAGATAGGGTATATCTACGATCTAACAATGACTTATTCTACCAAAGTCGGTCCCCTCCAACAACTCCACCTCTATCATGGAACCGTTTGTTACCCGAACCCTAACTCCAAATGACTACACATTCAATGGTGATAGGACCTAGGCGTCCATCCCTAGAAT
The DNA here is from genome assembly GCA_963693085.1 of Alisma plantago-aquatica. Lineage (NCBI taxonomy): Eukaryota > Viridiplantae > Streptophyta > Magnoliopsida > Alismatales > Alismataceae > Alisma > Alisma plantago-aquatica. The sequence goes on along the minus strand of OY856409.1, from coordinate 837,642,562 downwards.
GGTATTAACAAAGTGTGAATGCGGAAGTGTAAAGCTTAGCATACATGAACATATAAGATGATAATAGCACCAGTCATAATCTCAACATTCAACAAGTATTATTAAGCAACATTCTTTCATTGATATGATTTCAATTACAAAGTGAGGTACAAATTACACAAGCCTACTCATGTATACTAGGTATCTTACAACAACTACACCTAACATAGCTCACCAAGCCCATCACTTCTAGCCATCTATAAAACTAAAAAAAAAATACAAGAAATGGGTCAACACAGGAGGTGTTGAGCACATTGCTGAAAGATACATATACATAAGTTTTGTAGAATGTGAAAAGAGAGCATAAGAGTAACTTGCAAGAATAAACATGTTAATTGTTTAGAAAAAATAGAACCATATTTTATGTCATTTTGCTCCAATTATACCAACAACATCATGTATCACAAAGCCTTTAATCAACTTCCCAACGAAAGGATACATAAGGTGCTCAAGATTAGCTAACCCTTCTACACATGAGGGACCTCGAGGCCATTGCCAAGAGATAACCCTATTTCAACATTTGTCTAATGGACTTTCTATATATTATGTTTGCAAGTTACAAAAAAACAATATGAGACAATCGTCGGGTACATACTAAAATACTACATGGCAATATTTGAGCAAGTAAACAAGCATAGATATGTATCACATTTCAAACTAGAAAGCCATAGTCATATAATTATTTAAAGGCCGTACATGATTTTGAGATTCTTAACTTCATGTATCCTTGACCATCTAGCTACAATCAACACCTGATTAAGCATAAGAATGCATACATGCATTAGATTCTCATCATTAACCCTAACTAGCTTCATTTTAGTGTTTTATCCAAGTTAGGTTCAGAGTTACTTATTAGTATATTAGATTATCTTTTACCTATCTAGAGGTCATCATGAAGGTATGGTTCAAGTTTCAAGTCATTCTGAGGTTTCATTCATGTTATATGATTATTACATGATTTACATCACTTACTTGCATTCTAGGGTCCCATGACTCATAATAGAGTAACCAAGGTCAAGAATCATCAAGGCATGAGTACCAAACACCAAGGATGGTATAGATTAGCAACATAGGGCTATAAGGAGCATAAACAGATATAGGTGGATGTCCCCCTAGGGTCAAGGCATCATAGTCCAACATTGGTATCCACATATCCACATACATTTAATCATCCCATAGTTCAAATAAGCGACTAGGGTTCAACATGTGATTTGGGTAGGACATCCACAAATACAAGTATCATAATGGATAAATCAAACCTTGATTTGAGATAGGAAGACAAGAGAAAAGGATCAACATGAGCATTTAGGGCACAAGAACAACAAGTAAACCATATATGGCATGTAGGTCAAGAGGGGGCACATACATCATTATATCATGCATGGGGTTGGTCTTGGACAATTGGGTCACAAAACATCATGAAGTTACTATTTTAAGGATATAATATCAATTGATTCATCAAAAAAGTCATATGTAGCATTTGAGTCAAGTATAACCATTCATTCACCTACATAGGTCACATCCATGCAATAAGTGTCATGTGAAATAAACATAGCATAAGGGAATTAGGGAAAAGTTATTTGGGACATGAGTGGCATGAGTTACTGATTTCTAGGACGTATCTGTATTTGTATGTCATTAGGAAGCAAAATTAGTCATCATAAGGGCAATGAATATCATTATAGCCCAAATTAATTACATATGTACAAAGGAAGTCGTTCATGAGAAATAGGGGTGATTAGAACTCTCATTTAACCCAAAGGTGTACAAAGTTACAGATTAGATGATCAGGAGGGTAAAAGTACACTAAAAGTTTGAGCTTTGTCATTATTATTCATTAGACATAGTCAAACATAGTCTAAGATCGTATTTTTAGCAAAATAGAGAAAAGGAAAAGGTTTTTAGGACCTAAAACTGTGTCCAAAATGTAGGTCTCGTCGAGAGGATGAATTTGATATATAGTTTCATTATTTTTTGCCATAAGGTGTGCAAGTTATTGTTTATTGAAGATCTTGTATTCAAACTATAGTGGTATGTGACATACCCTGATGCAAAGATTTTATGGCAGCTACTAGACATTAATTTTCCATCTAATAGTTGATCCTGTAAGCACCCCTGTCTGGGTCCCTTAGAGATGGGCCAGTCCAGCAGTCACTCCATCCTGCTTGGCGGTCACGGAACACTGCCAGTGATCGCTCGATCATGGTTGGCAGTGATGTGCTGCCACTACTTGTCCCTGCTCGTGTCTCGCCCCAATGCTCTCGAACTGTCCCCTTCCAGATGTGCGACCCACACCAATAGCGGCGGTGCTGCATCAAAACCCTCACCAGAGACATGTGGTGAGGAAGCCACAGAGTGCGAGGAGTTTTAGCAATCGACCGTATGGGCAGAGAGGGCACTCACGGATCTGATGCACCCATCATGCATCGTTAAGGAAGCTGACGATGTTGCCGTGTCGCAGGTCCAAGAAGGCCACAACCATGGCTGAAGGAGAAGGAGGTGGGGGTACCCATCATGCATTGTTAAGGAAGCTGACGATGTTGCCGTGTCGCAGGTCCAAGAAGGCCGCAACCATGGCTGAAGGAGAAGGAGGTGGGGGTATCAGAGGTTCTCCAGGGCACGAGAATGAGGGAATACAAGGGGGAACAAGAGAATTGAAGAAATGGAGCGATTGGAAGGGTTAATCATCAAAAGGAAGGTGTGAAAATGGGCTAGAGTGGCACCATTGGAGGGGTAGGTGGTGTTGCAGAGCCACAGACACTGGGCAAGGTATAGAGCTTGATGGAAGCTTCCTAACTATTAGATCAAAGGTGGGTTATCCGTGAGACTTGATCCAATGCACATGATCATTCAAAGCAAACACATGTCCATGATAGGTGATGTGGCAAGGGTGGAGGGGTGCCACCCTTGCTGGGCCTCAGGCCCAAGATTGGGCTAACCCAATATGGGTCAAAATCGAGTTAAAACCATTAAATCAATTATAATTTGAGCAATTTTTGAGAGGCTATAACTTGGGCTGCAAACCTCCGCTTGAGGCGAATTTTATGCCATTGGATTCAAAATTTCATCATCTACAACATGATATAAATAGGAGAGTAAAAAATCATAGTGATGAGGTTCAAATTTGGATTCAAGAAGGTGATGAATTAAAACATGATACTAAGTTCAAAAGTACAGATGATGTCACACATTGTGCTAGTGATCATTGATGTCCCCAAATTATAGCTTTACCACATTTATACTATGAAATTCATCTCATTGAGTGACTTTGAGTCATAGACAGTAAGAAAAGGGGTATAATCAAGGAGAGAGAAAATTGATGTTGTCTCGTCCTTCCCTCCTTATAAGAAATGTTGTCCTCAAAATTTGTCCAGGATCATAGTAGAAGGTCAAAGTTCATATTTATCATGTGACATCAACCATCCCATATATTTCAACTCATCCCCCATAGTGGGGTGCCCATATAGTTTATCACCATCATGGGTGTACTCATCTGAGTACATGTCATTTGGTGTTTTATCAAGTTATGACATCATATTGACATAAGTGTTCCATAATCTTATCCTAATTCCATTAGAGTTTTATTCATGTATTCATACAAGCTCGAGGTACATCATCATAATCTATGTTATCATTTATCTAATGTATGTTGTCATTATCATGACATTCAAACAAGGTTATCATTGGGCATGTATTTCATCATTACATTAGATTTCATGCATAGTTTTTTTTTCAAGTTATGTTACTCATCACTAATTATGTTCATTACCCCTCATTAGATCTGAAATTCACCAAGTTATTCATTGTGTTATTTGATTTAAGACCCCAAAAATATCATCGTATCAAGTCATTTATTTTCTGTTTGGGTATGAGATTAGGCGTGTTACCCCTAATTATTCAAGTCGAGATCTCAAGGCATCATCATATCAAGTTCATGATTTCATACTTACATCTTTTGTGTATGGTATTATTTTATATTAGGTGTAGCTGATGAGAGTGACTTATTGTACATATCAAATTTTCAACTTAAGTGAGATTATTTCAAGTATCATTCATCATATGAGGGATAACATTGTCATCAATATCGAGGTTTCTTAATTATCTCACTTGTATCTCAAATGAGATCCACAAGCTCATTCCACTAACGCTAAGACCTATTTATATATCCAACAAGACATGCGAACCACAACAATCTACCAATAACGAGAGTTCTACCCATATTTCAAGAAAAAAGGGCAACCACCAGATGCCTTTATATACAACTACTAACCTGAGTATGAGGATCATATGGGTATCACATATCATATACATCATCTTAGGGTCTTGAGACTTCTCCATCACCTATATAGAAAACATTATATATTCAATTGCCTCTTTCTCTATGGTTAAAACTTTTCATAGGACATTTAGGGTTCAACATTTTCAAGGGAACCACACACTAGACGATTCAACTCATATACTTGAGAATTAGTCTAGCTAGGAACTCATCGTCATGTATTTCATCATTCATATTTTTAGCATTTCACATATTTTGGAGTTTAGGTACTCTGACCTTCTCCCATGGTGGGTCGACTCATATCACGAGGTCACCCTTTTTGTATGTCCCATGCTAGAGGTCCTCCTTTGTAAAGATATTGAGGCCCGTGTCAGTTTCGAACCATGTATCACACATTGTATCTCAACACGTATAGGACTAGGCACAAGCAAGCATTGCAACCCACTAGCTATGTTTAGCATGTCAACCAAGTTACATGTATCGTATAAGGTTCTAGGTTTATCTAGGGTTGTGTGGTCAAACTCATCTCATATTTTCAAACATATGTGATCCTCCCAAAAAAAACTTGGGTCATATTATCATCATCATCATCTTCATCATCATCGTCGTCATCATCATCTTCATAATCATCATCATCATCAACAACAATAGAAAAAACATAGGTCATCTAGGATACTTACTAGCCTAACCTTTATCATGGCTCTAGACAATTCTAGAGACTATGACTAGCATCTAAACACTCTCATCTATACTTAATGTTACATATCTTTCTCTTATGTTACATGGGCACTCACTGGATTTCTGCGTGTGGTAACTTTTTTATATGTACATATACTAGTACTTGAAATAGGTTTTTCTCCAATATTTAAACAGGCGATGAAAACCACCATACTCCATTCAAATAAAACCAGAATCATAATGAGTTATCACACTCATTAGGTAGTCTAGTACCATGAGACCTAAAGAACTAGCAAGAACATGATGCAAACCTATGTAGATACCCTAAGCACATGTCTGGAACATATGCCTAGGGTTGTAATAAGGTCTCCCTTTTCTCACCCTCTTGAACCTATAGCCCATACTACATGATAGAAGGAGGAGAAAAAAGGCTCTAAGGTTAACACAAGCCCACACCTAATTCTAGGACATCTAGGTTCTAACCTAGAGGCTAAGTCAACTTAGTCCACAAAGGACAACTCATTCATTTTCTAAGGTTGAGATGTAAGGTGAGTTTAGTTTGTGTTTCATGTGAGAAATGTTTGGTGTAGTTATTGTTCATGCTCTGATACCATCTGTCACAGAACCGTTTGTTACCTGAACCCTAACTCCAAATGACTGCACAGTCAATGGCAATAGGACCTAGGTGTCCGTCACTAGCATGGTATTAACAAAGCATGAATGTGGAAGTGTAAAGCTTAACATAGATGAACATATAAGATGATAAAACACCAGTCATAATCTCAACATTCAACAAGTAGTATTAAGAAACATTATTTTATTTATAAGATTTCAATTACAAATTGAGGTACAAATTACACAAGCCTGCTCATGTATACCATGGATCTTACAACAACTACACCTAACATATATCACCAAGCCCATCACTTCTATCCATCTCTAAACCTAAAAAAAAAATACGAGAAACGGGTCAACACACGAGGTGTGGAGCACATGGCTAAAAGATACATGTACATAAGCTTTGCATAATTTGAAAAGAGAGCGTAAGAGTAAACTTGCAAGAATAAACATGTTAATTGTTTAGCAAAAAGAGAAACCATATTTTATGTCATTTTGCTCCAATTATACCAACAACATCATGTATCATAAGGCCTTTGATCAACTTCCCAACACAAGGATCTGTAAGGGTGCTCAAGATTAGCTAATACTTCTATACATGAGGAACCTCAAGTCCATTTCCAAGGGCTAACCATGTTTCAACATTTGTATAATGGAGTTTCTATATATTATGTTTGCAAGTTACAAAACAACGGTATGAGACAATCGTCGAGTACATAATAAAATACTACATGGCAATATTTGAGCAAGTAAACAAGCATAGATATGTATCACATTTCAAACAAGAAATCCATAGTCATATAATTATCTAAAGCCCATACCTAATTTATAGATTCTTAACTTATCTTATCCTTGACCATCTAGCCACAAGCAACACCTGATTAAGCATAATGCATACATGCATTAGATTCTCATCATTAACCCTAATTAGCTTCATTTTAGGGTTTTAGCCAAGTTAGGTTTAGAGTTACTTATTAATATATTAGATGACATTTTACCTATCTAGAGGTCATCATTAAGGTATGGTTCAAGTTTCAAGTCATTCTGAGGTTTCATTCATGTTATATGATTATTACATGGTTTACATCACTTACTTGCATTCTAAGGTCCCATAACTCATAATAGAGTAACCAAGGTCAAGACTCATCAATACATTAGTACCAAACACCAAGGATGGTTTATACTAGCTACATAGGGCTATAAGAAGAATAAATAGATTTAGGTGGATGTCCCCCTTGGGTCAAGGCATCACAGTCCAACATTGATATCCACATATCCACATACATTCAATCATAGGCATAGTTCAAATAAGCTACTAGGGTTCAAAAAGTGATTTAGGTAGGACATCCACAAACACAAGTATCATAATGGATAAATCAAACGCTGATTTGAGAGAGGAAGACAAGAGAAAAGGTTCAACATGAGCATTTAGGGCACAAGAACCACAAATAAGCCATATATGGCATGTAGGTCAAGAGGGGGAACATACATCATTATATCATGCATGGAGTTGGTCTTGGACAATTGGGTCACAAAACATCATGAAGTTACTATTTGAAGGATATTATATCAATTGATTCATCAAAAAATTCATACGTAGCATTTGAGTCAAGTATAACCATTCATTTACCTACATAGGTCACATCCATGCAATACGTGTCATGTGAAATAAACATAGCATAAGGGAATTAGGGAAAAGTTATTTGGGACATGAGTAGCACTCATTACTGATTTCCAAGATGTATAAGTATTTGGATGTCATTAGGAAGCAAAATTAGTCATCATAAGGGCAAGGAATATCATTATAGTTCAAATTAGTTACATATGAATAAAGGAAGTCATTCATGAGAAATAGGGGTGCTTAGAACTCTCATTTAACCCAAATGTGTTCAAAAGTTACTGATTAGATGATCAGGAGGGTAAAAGTACACTAAAAATTCAAGCTTCATCATTATTATTCATTAGATGTAGTCAAACATAGTCCAAGATCATATTTTTAGCAAAAAAAAGAAAAGGAAAAGGTTTTTAGGACTTGAAATCATGTCCAAAATGTATCTCTCATCAAGAGGATGAATTTGATATATAGGTTCGTCATTTTTGGCCATAAGATGTGCACATTATGATTTATTGAAGATCTTGTATTCAAACTATAGTGGTATGTGACATACCCTAATGTGAAGATTTTATGGCGGCTACCAGCCATTTATTTTCCATCTAACGGTTGATCCTGTGTGTGCCCTTGAGAGGTGGGCCAGTCCTCCAATCGTTCCCATCCCGCTTGGCGATCGTGGGACACCGCCAGTGATCGCCCAATCATGGTTGGCAGCAATGTGCTATCGCCGCATGTCCCTGCTCGTGTCTTGTCCCAATGCTCTCCAACCGTCCCCTTCCAAGTGTGTGACCCACACCAATAGCAGTGGCTCCGTAGTGAAACCCTCACCAGAGACATGTGGTGGGGAAGCCGTAGAGTGCGAGGAGTTTTAGCAATCAACCGTCTGGGCAGAGAGGGCTCTCACGGATCTAATGCACCCATCAAGCATCGTCAAGGAGGCCGATGATGCTTCTGTGTTGAAGGTCCAAGAAGGCCTCCGCCATGGACGAAGGTGAAGGAGGTGGGGGTATCAGAGGTGCTCCAGGGCATGAGAATGAGGGAATACAAGAGGGAAACAAGAGAAATAGAGCGATTGGAAGGGTTAATCATCAAAAGGAAGGCGCAAAAAGGGGCTAGGGGTAGGTGGCATTGTAGTGCCACTAACACTGGGCAAGGTATGAAGCTTGACGTAAGCTTCCTAACCGTTAGATTAAAGGTGGGTAATTCATGGGACTTGATCCAACACACATGATCATTCAAAGAAAACACAAGTCCGGGATAAGTGACGTGGCAAGGGTGGAGGGGTGCCACCCTTACTGGGCCTCACGCCCAATATTGGGCCCACTAAGGGTCAAAATCGAGTTAAAACCATTAAATCAATTATAATTTGAGCAATTTTTGAGAGGCTATAACTTGGGATACGAACCTCCGCTTGAGGTGAATTTTATGTCGTTGGATTCAAAATTTCATCGTCTACAACATTGTATACTTAGGAGAGTAAAAAAATTATATTGAAGAGGTTTGAATTTAGATTCAAGAAGGTGATTAATTAAAACACTATACTAAGTTCAAAAGTACAGATTGATGTCACACATTGTGCAAATGATCATTGATGTCACCAAATTATAGCATCAACACATTTATACTATGTAATTCATCTCAATCGCGTTACTTTGAGTCATAGAAAGTAAGAATTATACCTACTTCCAAAAAAAAAAGCCAAAATGATGAAATAATCTAGATCACAAAATAGAACGTGCATCTAGATCATCTTTATCCTATAGATCACAAAGAATACCGGGAACCCAAAAACCAAATTTCATCATCAAGGGATAAAATGGCCAAACCCAAGTAAAAGAATGAAAACTATACCCTTCAGATGTAGCAGACAACTTCTTCTAAACAATGCCAGAGAGGACTACAAGAAGATCCCTATTGTCACGACACTGCTCCTAGAAAAACATAACCCGACACCAACCAAACACATCAATCTACGGGCATGGATCTCGTAGATCACCTCAATGCTCTGCCTTTCTTTCGCTCCCCTCTCACCACCGCCGTCGCCTAAGATGCTCCGAGCTAGTCACCACTGCCACTTCTTGTGTGAAAGAAGAAGAAATGGGAAGGGTGTTCGAACCTCCTCACATTCCCTCTATTTCAAGGACAAAAAAATAATACAAAAATTACAAATAGGTCCCGAATTTTCAACAAAATTACTAGAACCCTAAAAAATTCTAGAAAATACCAAAAGTGGTAAAAACCTAAAAATGTCAAAACTTTACTCAAAAACCAAAACTCTGTGCTTCCCAAAAATAAGTAGTCACCAGATCTACTTGTGATCACTATTGTTATAATCTAGGTTTCACTTGTATTTTATAATTGAAATGCAATTACTTGAATAAAAAGGGCATATTGGAAATGTATGTGCTTTGTTTTAAAAGTATGGCTTTCTTTTTCAAATTTCTCTTTGCTATGGATTTCGTTGTTTCAACTATTTTTATTAGTCCAAAAATGGATATAAGGGAAAAAGGAATAAAAGAAAATACAATATTAAGAAAATAGAAAAGATGATGATTAAGTAACAATGTACTTTTGGAAGTAGGTATAATTCTCTAGAAAGTGGTATGGAAGGCCACTAACAGATTGATTTTAGTTTAACATTTTTCTAGTAAGAAAATTAAGTAAAATAAAAGATATGGAAAAGGTAGAAAGATAAAAGGGTGGATTGGATGCCTTAAATAAATAAATTAAGGAGAAGACTTGGAAATTAAGAAAAGTATCTTTTCTTTCTGAGTTTTGGTCTCAAAACTAGGCTATGAGTAGATAAAGCCATTAACAAATGTACAATTGAAAGGATTACCATAGAGGGAGATATGGATTTTTCTAGAAATCCTAAAGTGACTCAATTATCAAGTATATACCTTAAATGTCACAATTTAATTGATCTAGGAAAAATCCGGCCTCTTTGGTTGTGTAAATAACCTAATATGTACATCTCAGATCTGATGAAGTTCGGTCGTTGTCTAGCTTGAGATGGAATAGGAAAACATGAACAGTTAAAAGAATGTTTCCTTTTTTATTTCCCTCGCATCTTGATTCATATGTAAGTATGGAAACACTCCCAATGAGTTTGGGAGAGGAACTCGAGCCTAGTCATCCCTTGTTCTGCCAACTATGGTATGTTATTGAAGTTTTTACCAAATCACCCAAAGAAATAGGCCACCCAAATCTATATAAGTGGGGGTATACATCCCTCTACGAGATCACAATTGTGCTCCTGAGACTCCTATTGACTTCTCATTTCGCTCCCCAATCCCAATTTATCTCCTAGCCTTGTAATAACCCTCTACTCTCTGGAACCTTGACAGAGTTCCTTGTCAATGTACTGGCGACTCCAAGGCGGAGGTTGGAGAAATATCACCCTGTGTCAAGGAGGACAAGACTGTAAAGTCAACAAATTGGTTGACCAACTACTTCTCAAAGGAAAGGCATTCAGAGGTAGAAGATGACTCACAGTGAACATACTGATATGACCCCGACCCTTCTTGTGGAAACACATCCCACTATCACACAGACAGCGAGGTGTTACACGAAAACGTGCGGAAAACACCATAAACCACAATTTACCAAAAACACGGGTTAATTAAAACCAATTGCAGAAAGCGGAATAACTGAGAAACTATTACATTTAGGTCCCCATCCTGCAAAGAAACATGTTATATAAACATTTACAAGATCTTGACACGTGTCCACAGTTTAGGAGATCAGCTGTCAAGCCATCACATGAGTTCATCACCTGTTATTTACATACAGAACGGCCCACATCTGGCCAGCAGTAGGATATACAAAACATCAACGACTATACATCGTAAAACAATGTCAAAACGTCCCCAAGGACCTGAGAGTACAGGGATGACTCTAAGACTCTACTACAAAACAACCAAAACAGCAACATGTCCATCTCTTGCCTTCTACTGCTTGTCTTGCTGCTCAGCCGCAACCCCGCGACCACCACCACGTCTAGCTCGAATGCCTAAAAAGGTTGTAAACCAGCGGGGTGAGACACACAGTCCCAGTGAGAAACATAACTCCCCACCAAAATTATAAAACCAAAGAAAGATTAAAGAAAAAGCAGTAGATAACTGATAAAGGTATAACAAGAGCAGTCTATATAGCAAGGCTATTCATACCATCAAGCTTACCAGAATGTACGGAAGGCATATACCCATGTATTTCTTTATGGAACATGATTAACAAGATAAGATTTATAAGATCTTACCACAGAACATAAGGAACGTATAAGTAACTGCAAGGTATAACAAGATCAACTACTCAAGCAAGGCCTCAATCAATGTTCCGTGTTTTTCCTTAAGCAATAAATACTATACGGTTGAATTACGTATTATTATGCCCTGAGGAAGTGAGCCGTACCACTCAAATCCAACCTTCGGTTGCGAAACCCACATCCGGTGCCATACAAGGTCAATGGGAGAGCCGGACTCCACAACCTCCCACCTCGTGGTCAGTGCACGAGAACTGAAGTAGGACCGCAATTTCATGCTTAAGTGGCATCAACCACAGGGTTAGCTCCATAGGCTACCCTTCCTCTAGCCCACCTCGGTACAGGTCACAGCGCTAGTATATCTGAGCCACGGGCCTGTTCACCGTGCTCTGAGCCATGAATGCATTCATGCTCTTATGTCACATATCCTGAGCCATGGGCCTATTCACCATGCTCTATACATATCCCGAGTTTGCAACCGCGGCTGCACTCGAATCCTCACTATTTTAGGCTAGGAGAAACCTCGCATATTCAACAATATGCGCTCCGGGTTAACCCGCAGGAGAACCCGTTTCACCATCACCAGCTCCTGACGATGATGGATCTATGGCCAGGGCAAACTACATGAAGGTTCATATGTAATTTAGTTAACATATTTTAAGTGGATTGCAAGATTCAACCAAGTTGTATAACATGCAAACCTATAATAAGAATAAACAACATGAAACTCAATATCATGCTTTTATTGTAATCAACATCATCCTGATCCATCACAAGGATCCAACATTACATGTTATCACTTGGCCTCTTGCCAATAATCTAGATCCATCTCAAGGATCATCACATTGCCATGGGATCTCAATCCCTCATCACATAATGTCACTGCCTCTCAAGGCACTCTCTTAGGCACTTTAACCAAACTCAGGTCCTCATACCTAAACACATCATGTATGTAATCTCATCATCAAGAGTAACCATCAAAGCAATGTTACTCAACATATATACCTCATAGACCTTTACCTGGCTATGCATCACCTGCATGGTTAGTACAGAAAGATCGTATTATCAATCATAGGGCAATATTGATGATTATATACTTTGTCATCCATGCCTCAACCTGTGACCCTAGACATAGGTCACATCATTAATCAAAGCATCTTATATGCTTACCATTTCCTCAACATTAAACAGATAATTCCATATGATCATAAATACATAAGATGTCATCTCAAGTTACATAGATGTGCACTTACTATAGCAATTACCATCAAGCATATCAAGGGTTACTATTGTCAACCAAACGTGACATCATAGAACAAGATCTAACATAACGGTTATCCATATAAGGAACAAGACCCTCACAAGAAACATCCATTACCCTAACCAGAAGAGATATCAGTAGGGTACTTCCTCATATCATCCAAACACTTCTCCCACATATCGGTCAAATAAGTTAGCCACATATCGACCAAGCACTAAGCAAAGGTACCAAGGTACCATCTCAGGATGTATCGTGCAACATGTGTCATGCAACCACATACATCAAGCACCCAAGGAACCAAGCCATCTCGTGTGCATATGTGTATCGTGCAACGCGTGTCGTGCACCTCAAGTCGGGCAACACTGCATCAGGTATCAAGGGTACAACGAACACGAAGCCTATCAGGCAACTGAGCCTATGGGCGTGTCGCTCATCAGGTGCAACAGGCATCAAAAAGCAATGGCTTAGGGATACTAGGTGACACTCTATTAGGCATCACCACACAACAAGGAACAACGCCCAAAGGATGCAGCTCAACCGAGCAACAAGGAGCCTGTCGCTCAGCTAGCCTATCCTGGACCTATCGGCCGACACACAGGGCAAAGACTAGTATGACACCCGTCACAACATCACAAAACTAACTAATAGACTCCACACCTCAAAACACAACAACACCAAACCATCTCATCGGTTAAGTGTATCAGGCAGGGTACTCATCAAGGTGTGATGCCCGAAACACACAAGGAAGGAACCAGGTGCAACGCCCGACATAGCCACAACAACATAACGTCCAAGGCTCTAGGTCAAGAGGGGTATCGGGCAACGCCAACCCCAAACCATATCGGCCAAGATGCAACCCGACAGGGTCACCACCAACCTCAAGCACAAGGGCACCAAAACCCTAATGGATCAAGAAGATGACTCACCTCTCAACTATCAAAAGAGAGGGGTCTTGCCAAGCTTCTTAACACCAAATGGGCAAAACAAGGTTCAACCACAACCAAGGTCCACAACCACTACATAGCTCACCTTTCAAGTCCATGGTGAGAGGAGGGTGTTGCTCAAGCCACTAGAACACAAGCTCACCTCTCAACTTAAACAAGAGAGGAGTATTGCCCATATTACTAGAACTCAAGCTCACTCCTCTAGACCAAGGAGAGAAAGGGGTGTTGCTCACCAAGAAACCCTAGAACATAGGTTCGGCCAACAAGAAGCAACTAAGAAAGAAACTAAACTAGCAACATGCATAGACGAACATATAAGAACATAAAAGAAGGTAGTGTAGTTAGGGTTAGGAGTTATGTAACTCCTCTTAAGAAAGCTCCAAGCTCCTAGATCCAAGCTCCACCACAAGAAGAGAGCAAGGCACTCTAGGGTTTGGCCACCACTAGAGGAAGAAGGAGACTCCAAGGCAAGGGTCAGCCACCAAGCTTGCAAAAGAAGAGGGGTGTCATGCACCAAGGGAGAGGGAGACTAAGGGACTAAAGGGATCCTTAGCAAGAGAAAGGAAGCACATATATAGGAGAGGATGGAGGAGAAACCAAGGTAAGACAAGGCAAGGTGTCGCCCACCTAGGGACACTTGTCCATGAGAAAAGCCACCACTCTAACATGCCCTAAACACATGTCCAAGGCCATTGCCACATGCAAGCATCAAACACCAAGTGTCCACTAGTGGTGACACAAATGAGGTCAAAGAGAGTCAAAGGGGTCCATGGGCGACACACCTCCACACCATGGCCGACACACCCACACCATGGCCGACACACACCCTGGGCGACACACCATAGGCTGGCACAAGCACAAGCCGACACACCTAGGCCGACACATGGCACTCTTGCCCGACACAAGGTCCAAAGAAACAAGGACAAGGCACCACAAGGCCCAACCAGCTCAACCAAGCCCAAAGGAACTCAAGCAACGAGCCCAACCCTTCCTCTCAACACTAGAGGAAGAAAAGAGAGGGAGGAACACCTCACAAGGTGGCAAACTTGCCCACAAACCCTAGACTTGGGTTATTTGCAAGTAGCACCTCAGCTCTCAACAAAGCACCAACAAACCCTAATCACCACTAAAGGTGATTAGCAAGCAACTAAGCATCAGGGTTAAGCAAAGCAAACAGGATAAGCCCTAAATGGAGGTCAGGGTCCTTACAAGCTAACCCCCTACAAAGGGATTTCGTCCCCGAAATCCGAAGAGAAAAACGAGGGATACTTCCTCCTCATCTCTTCCTCAAGCTCCCACGTGGCTTCCTCAACGCCACGATGATGCCAAAGAACCTTCACAAGAACCATGTCCTTCCTCTTCAACTTCTTAACTCTTCTATCAAGGATCATCATAGGACCTTCCTTATAGGTCACATCTTCATCAAGCTCAACTTCGACCGGCTGTATCACTATTCCTGAATCTGGATGACTTTTCTTCAACATACTAACATGGAACACTAGATGTAACCTGTGCAATTCTGGCGACATCTCTAACTCGTAAGCTACCTTTCCAATACGTGCTATGACCGGGTATGGCCCCATATACATGGATGCTAGCTTACCCTTCCAGCCAAACCTGAGCACACCTTTCCACAACGAGACTTTAAGATACACTTTGTCTCCTACCTGGAACTCCAAAGGTCATCAGTGATGGTCTGCATAAGACTTCTGCCTGTCCTGCACCACTTTCAACTGTTGATGTATCACCTTGATCTTTTCTGTCGTCTGTTGTACTAACTCAGGACCCAAACACTGATATTCACCAGACTCATACCAACATAAAGGAGATCTGCACTTCCTTCCATATAAGACCTCATAAGGAGCCATGTCAATGCTCCGCTGATAACTGTTGTTGTAGGGAAACTCTATCAAACTGAGATGGATGTCCCAACAGCCTAGGAACTGCAAAACACAAGCTCGAAGGAGATCCTCCAAAGTCTGAAGTCCTCTCAGACTGTCCATCTGTCTATGGATGGAAAGCGATACTGAATCTCAACTGCGTTCCCAACGCTTTGTGCAATTGTTCCAAGAAATGACTTATCAACTGAGGACCTCTGTCAGAAACTATCAATACTGGAACACCGTGCAAACGTACTATCTCATCCACATATACCCGAGCGAGCTTCTCGGCTGTATACGTTGTCTTTACAGGTAGGAAATGGGCAGACTTTGTCAATCTGTCCACTATTACCCAAATGGAATCATGATTCCTAGTTGTCCTGGGTAGACCAACTATGAAATCCATGGTTATATGATCCCATTTCCACTGTGGTATCGACAGGGGTTGTAACGTACCTGCCGGCTTCTGATGCTCAGCCTTAACTTGCTGACATACCGCACACCTAGCCACGAACTCAGCTACATCTCTCTTCAAGCCGGGCCACCAATATAAGTTCTTCAGACTATGATACATCTTGGTGACTCCTAGATGCATATCATACATCAACGTGTGTGCTTCCTCGAGCACTAACTTCGTCAGATCATCAGCATCGGGAACCACCATCCTATCAAGATAGCAAATTAGTCCATCCTCGGACTCATGGAACCCATCATGCGTTTCGCTGCCGAACTCTGATCTGATCAAGTGTACTGTATCATCTGTTTGTTGTGCATCTTTGATCTGTCATCTCAGCATAGGCTTGACTTGCATCTGTGCTAAAAGTCCAGCTAACAAGGAAACTTCCATCTGCACTTTCATCTGCCATAAGGAAACAAGCATATCCCGTCTATGGCATACCAGGGAACTCAACTGTGCCTTCTTTGAAGAAAGAGAAGAAGACTTTCGGCTAAGCGCATCAGCTACCACATTCACCTTACCAGATGATACTCGATGGTGCAGTCGTAATCATTGATTAGCTCCATCCATCGACGCTGTCACATGTTTAGCTCATTCTGCGAAAAGGTGTACTTCAAATTCTTATGATATGTAAAGATCTGACACACTTCCCCATAAAGATAGTGTCTCCAAATCTTTAACGTATGAACCACTTCTGCCAACTCCAAATCATGATTCAGGTAGTTCTCCTCGTGTTTCTTAAGTTGTTGTGAAGCAAAAGAAACCACATGATCTTCCTGCATCAGCACAGAACCTAAACCTTTCTTGGAAGCACCGCAGAAAACAACATAGCCCTTCCCAGGATCTAGCAGCACTAGCACTAGAGCACTAGTCAGCTTTTCCTTTAAACTTTGGAAAGCTTGCTGACAACGATCATCCCAGACAAAAGGTACATCCTTTTTAGTCAACTTTGTCATTGGCAACACAATCGTACTGAAGTCCTTGATAAACCTCCGGTAGTATCCTGCCAAACCCAGGAAACTACGAACTTCTGTCAGCGTCTTCGGCTGTTCTCACTCTGCAACGGACTCCACCTTCTTCGGGTCCACTTTAACTCCTTCTGTAGATATCACATGACCCAAGAAAGTCACTTCTTCCAACCAGAACTCACACTTACTGAACTTGGCATACAACTGATGTTGGCGAAGAAGAGTCAATGCTTGTCGAAGATGTCACTCATGCTCTTACCGGTCCCGGCTATAGATCAAGATGTCATCTATAAAGACTACAACAAACTAATCTAGGAAAGCACGGAACACTCGGTCCATCAGATCCATGGAAGCAGCAGGTGCATTGGTTAGCCCGAATGGCATAACCACAAACTCGAAGTGACCATACCTCATCCTAAAAGCTGACTTTGGTATGTCATATGTCTTAACCCTCAACTGATGATTTCCAAATCATAGATTGATATTTGAAAACACTGTAGCACCACGCAACTGATCGAACATATCATCTATCCTTGGTAACGGGTACTTGTTCTTGATCGTGACCTTGTTCAACTGTCGGTAATCTATACATAACTGCATCGATCCATCTTTCTTCTTAACAAACAACACTGGAGCACCCCAAGGCGACGTACTTGGTCGGATGAAACCTTTCTCCAACAACTCTTGTAACTGCTTCTTAAGCTCTGCCATCTCTACTGGGGCTATCCTATACGGTGTTTGCGCAACTGGCTGCGTTCTTGGAACTAGATTGATCTCAAAATCAATCTCTCGGGGTGGAGGAACACCGGGAAACTCATCAGGAAACACATCCGCAAACCCTTAGACAACCGACACCACCTCAAGGCTAGGACCCTTTGCCTTGGTATCCACAACGGTATCCACAACGTGAGCTAAGAACGCCTCACATCCTTTCCGTAACAACCTTTCTACCACCATAGCTGACACTAGGCACGTCGGAAGAATCTTCCTATCTCCTTGGAAAATCCACTTCTCTCCATCATCATCAAACATAGCTTGCTTGGAACCACAGTTCAAAACAACCTTATACTTCTCTAATGTATCCATCCTAAGGATAACATTGAAACTGTGCATATCAAGTGGTATAAGATCCACTTGTATACTGTGTCCTGAAAAAGATAAGACACAAGATGGACACTCTTCTCGAAGCATCGAGGAACCATCAAGAGGGGTTTCTAACACCAAGCTACCCTTCTTACAACTAACAGGTAAACGACAGTTTTCAAGCATACTATAGGCGATAAAAGAGTGTGTAGCACCCGGGTCAACCAGAATAGATATAAAGCAAGAAGAAGACATATCAGAATGAATTAACTCAATCTGACCTGTCACCACTCATGGGTTGACTATCGCCTCCGGCTGACTCATAGCATAGAATCAAGCTGTTGCTTGCTGTCCACGTCCGCTGCTTCCTTGAGCAGACGATCACTCTTGCGACGCTGGACCACGTCCTCGTCCTCTGCTACTACTGGGCTTTTGTCTTTCTGACCCTTGTTGATTTTGTCTCAGCTGCTGCGTCACTTCAACATCTCTACTCGGGTAGTTTGACCTCTGATGCCCGATCTGACCACAACAATAACATGCCCTATCTGCAAACTGTGGTCTAGATGGCCCTGTTTCTGCCACTGAAGCTGTACTATGTGACTTTGATGGTGAAGAAATATAACCTCTTCCCTTACTCGGAGACCACTGCGATAGTGTACTGGAACCTCTCATCACTGAAGGTGCTGAAAACCTGGGCTTCTTGAAGCCACCAAACCTCTATCCCTGGAATTGAGCAAGCCTCTTCTTAGACATGGATTCTCTTTTCTCCCTAACTGATCGTTCGATCCTCTAGACAGATTCCACAAATGTAGAAAACCGCTCTCGGTTCTCCAACATAGAAACAGGTGTTGTCAGCACAACACTCAGACCCTTCTCAAAACGTCTGATTCGCTCTTCATCTATTGCCGCCATGTGAGGACAAAACCTCAACAGGTCCATGAACTTGGCTTCATACTCGGTGACGTTCATCGTTCCTTGGCGCAAGCGCTCAAACTGACTGATCTTCTCATCCAGATACGTCTTCAGAAAGTATCTGCTGACGAACTCGCGCCGGAAAACCTCCCAAATGATCACCTCACCAGGCCGCTTCTCCTCCTCGATGGTCCACCAGTGACCAACACTACCCTTCAGAAGGTAGACGACGTGCTTGACTTTGTCTGCTTAGGGGATGTCGAGGATCCAGAAAGCCTTCTCAAGACTTGTCAACCACAGATCTGCATCCGCTGGATCAACCATCCTAGCATAGTCTGAAGCTCCGACTCAACGAAGCCGCTCAAAGGTATTCCCAATACCCGATGTTTCACCATGGAGAGCATGTGCTCTCGGCGGAGGCACTGGCAATCTTTCTACCATGAGATTCATCGTAGCCATCATCTGCCCCATAAGCTGTTGATAGGCAGGGTGTTCAAGAATGGCTGGGTCAGGTTGGGGGACCTCAGGCACCAGATCTTCATGTGCCTTCCCTATAGCTCCATCAACTAATGCAGCATCGTTGTTCTCAGTAGCATGTTCTTCACGATTTCCAGACATCTTGGCTTTTCTTCTATTGAGGGCAGAAGATGATTGTAAGAAAATCTGGAAAACTCACAAGAACAGACACAACCTAGTCCTAAATCCCTGTAGACTCAGCGAACCTAGAGCTTTGATACCAAACTTGTGGCAACACATCCCACTATCACACATATAATGAGGTGTTATGTGAAAACGTGCAGAAAACACCATAAACCACAATTTACCAAAAACACGGGTTAATTAAAATCGATTGCAGAATGCGAAATAACTGAGAAACTATTACATTTCAGTCCCCATCCTGCAAAGAAACAGGTTATATAAACATTTACAAGATCTTGACACGTGTCCACAGTTTAGGAGATCAGTTGTCAAGCCATCGCATGAGTTCATCACCAATTATTTACATACAAAACGGCCCACATCCAGCCAGCAGCAGGATATACAAAACATCAGTGGCTATACATCGTAAAACAACGTCAAAACGCCCCCAAGGACCTGAGAGTACATGGATGACTCTAAGACTCTACTACAAAACAACCAAAATAGTAGCATGTCCATCTTTTGCCTTCTACTGCTTGTCTTGCTGCTTAGCCGCAACCCCGCGACCACCACCACGTCTAGCTCGAACGCCTAAAAAGGTTGTAAACCAGCGGGGTGAGACACACAGTCCCAGTGAGAAACATAACTCCCCGCCAAAACTATAAAACCAAAGAAAGATTAAAGCAAAAGCAGTAGATAATTGATAAAGGTATAACAAGAGCAGTCTATATAGCAAGGCTATTCATACCATCAAGCTTACCAAAATGTACGGAAGGCATATACCCATGTATTTCTTTATGGAACATGATTAACAAGATAAGATTTATAAGATCGTACCACAGAACATAAGGAACATATAAGTAACTGCAAGGTATAATAAGATCAACTACTCAAGCAAGGCCTCAATCAATGTTTTGTGTTTTGCCTTAAGCAATAAATACTATACGGTTGGATTACGTATTATTATACCCTGAGGAAGTGAGCCGTACCGCTCAAATCCAACCTTCGGTTGTGAAACCCACAGTCGGTGCCATTCAAGGTCAATGGGAGAGCCAGACTCCATGACCTCCCACCTCGTGGTCAGTGCACGAGAACCAAAGTAGGACCGCAGTCTCATGCTTAAGTGGCCACAGCCACAGGGTCAGTTCCATAGGCTACCCTTCCTCTAGCCTGCCTCGGTACAGGTCACGACGCTAGTATATCCTGAGCCATGGGCCTATTCACCATGCTCTATACATATCCCGAGTCTGCAACCGCAGCTGCACTCGAATCCTCACTATTTTAGGCTAGGAGAAACCTCGCATATTCAACAATATGCGCTCCAGGTTAGCCCACAGGAGAACCCATTTCATCATCACCAGCTCCTGACGATGATGGATCTATAGCCAGGGCAAACTACATGAAGGTTCATCTATAATTTAGTTAACATATTTTAAGTGGATTGCAAGATTCAACCAAGTTGTATAACATGAAAACCTATAACAAGAATAAACAACATGAAACTCAATATCATGCTTTTATTATAATCAACATCATCCTGATCCATCACAAGGATCCAACATTACATGTTATCACTTGGCCTCTTTCCAATCATCTAGATTCATCTCAAGGATCATCACATTGCCATGGGATCTCGATCCCTCATCACATAGTGTCACTACCTCTCAAGGCACTCTCTTAGGCACTTTAACCAAACTCAGGTCCTCAGACCAAAACACATTATGTATGTAATCTCATCATCAAGAGTAACCATCAAAGCAATGTTACTCAACATATATACCTCATAGCCCTTTACCTGGCTATGAATCACCTGCATGGTTAGTACAGAAAGATCGTATTATCAATCATAGGGCAATATTGATGATTATATACTTTTTCATCCATGCCTCAACCTGTGACCCTAGACATAGGTCACATCATTAAGCAAAGCATCTTATATGCTTACCATTTCCTCAACATTAAATAGATAATTCCAGATGATCATAAATACATAAGATGTCATATCAAGTTACATAGATGTGCACTTACTATAGCAATTAGCATCAAGCATATCAAGGGTTACTATTGTCAACCAAACGTGACATCATAGAATAAGATCTAACATAACAGTTATCCATATAAGGAACAGGACCCTCACTAGAAACATCCATTACCCTAACCAGAAGAGATATCGGCAGGGTACTTCCTCATATCATCCAAACACTTCTCCCACATATCGTTCAACAAATTAGCCACATATAGACCAAGCACTAAGCAAAGGTACCAAGCTACCATCTTAGGATGTATCGTGCATCTAGGTGTATCGTGCAGCATGTGTCATGCAACCACATTCATCGGGCACCCAAGGCACCAAGCCATCTCATGCGCATATGTGTATCGTGCAACGCGTTTTGCACACCTCAAGTCGGGCAACGCTGCGTCGGGTATCAAGGGTACAACAACCATGAAGCATATCAAGCAACTGAGCCTATGTATGTGTCTCTCATCAGGTGCAACGAGCATCAAAAAGCAACGGCTTAGGGATACTAGGTGACACTCTATCGGGCATCACCACACAACAAGGAACAACGCCCAAAGGATGCAGCTCAACTGGGTAACAAGGATCCTGTCGCTCAGCTAGCCTATCCTAGATCTATCGGCCGACACATAGGGAAAATACTAGTGTGACGCCCGACACAACATCACAGAACTAATTAATAGACTCCACACCTCAAAACACAACAACACCAAACCATCTCATAGGTTAAGTGTATCGGGCAGGGTACTCATCAAGGTGTGATGCCCGACACACACAAGGCAGGAACCAGGTGCAACGCCCGACACAACCACAACAACATAACGTCCAAGGCTCTAGGTCAAGAGGGGTATCGGGCAACGCCAACCCCAAACTATATCGACAAAGATGCAACCCGACAGGGTCACCACCAACCTCAAGCACAAGGGCACCAAAACCCTAATGGATCAAGAAGATGACTCACCTCTCAACTATCAAGAGAGAGGGGTCTTGCCAAGCTTCTTAACACCAAATGGGCAACACAAGGTTCAACCACAACCAAGGTCCACAATCACTACATAGCTCACCTTTCAAGTCCATGGTGAGATGAGGGTGTTGCTCAAGCCACTAGAACACAATCTCACCTCTCAACTTAAACAAGAGAGGAGTATTGCCCATATTACTAGAACTCAAGCTCACTCCTCTAGACCAAGGAGAGAAAGGGGTGTTGCTCACCAAGAAACCCTAGAACATATGTTCGGCCAACAAGAAGCAACTAAGAAAGAAACTAAACTAGCAACATGCATAGCCGAAAATATAAGAACATAAAAGAAGGTAGTGTAGTTAGGGTTAGGAGCTATGTAACCCGCCTTAAGCAAGATCCAAGCTCCTAGCTCCAAGCTCCGCCACAAGAAGAGAGCAAGTCACTCTAGGGTTCGGCCACCACTAGAGGAAGAAGGAGACTCCAAGGCAAGGGTCGACCACCAAGCTTGCAAAAGAAGAGGGGTGTCATGCACCAAGGGAGAGGGAGACTAAGGGACTAAAGGGATCCTTAGCAAGAGAAAGGAAGCACATATATAGGAGAGGATGGAGGAGAAACCAAGGTAAGATAAGGCAAGGTGTCGCCCACCTAGGGACACTTGTCCATGAGCAAAGCCACCACTCTAACATGCCCTAAACACATGTCCAAGGTCATTGCCACATGCAAGCATCAAGCACCAAGTGTCCACTAGTGGTGACACAAACGAGGTCAAAGAGAGTCAAAGGGGTCCATGGGCGACACACCTCCACACCATGGCTGACACACCCACACCATGACCGACACACACCTTGGGTGACACACCACAGGTCGACACAAGCACAGGCCGACACAGGGCACTCATGCCCAACTCAAGGTCCAAAGAAATAAGGACAAGGCACCACAAGGCCCAACCAGCTCAACCAAGCCCAAAGGAACTCAAGCAACGAGCCCAACCCTTCCTCTCAACACTAGAGGAAGCAAAGCGAGGGAGGAACACCTCACAAGGTGGCAAACTTGCCGACAAACCCTAGACTTGGGTTATTTGCAAGTAGCACCTCCAGCTCTCAACAAAGCACCAACAAACCCTAATCACCACTAAAGGTGATTAGCAAGCAACTAAGCATTAGGGTTAAGCAAAGCAAATAGGATAAGCCCTAAACGGAGGTCAGGGTCCTTACACTTCTTCGGACTGGTAAGGGCACTTATGGTCTTTCCTCTCTTATCCTACCTGTCCAAGTGTATGTCCACACAGGCTCACCAACTGAGGTGGCATGAGCCCACTAGTTATCCCAACCTAGCTGGTGAGGCTGGGACCAGGGCACGCTGCCTAGGTGGCAACCACTGATTGGTTGGAATAAATTAATTTTTTAAAAAATGCTAGTAAATCGCAGGATGATCTAATAATAACATGTTATATATGAATCTTTCTTAGAAAAGTACAAGGATTACGATAAAAATATAATCAAGAGATAGTTCTATTTCTAATTCAAAAAGTACTTAAAGTCACTATCTTTAATGTGTTTAACATGTAAAACCCCTAATTTTTAGGTTGGGATGATCTTAATCTATTTAATTGTTCTTAATGATCGAAGACTGATATTTTTTGATAAAAAGGGGACCTTGGATCTAATTTGAGATTAATAATCCATAAATTGATGAATTAGGGTTTTCTTGAGTTAAAAATGCACATGTTGATAAAGTTAGGATTATAAACCAAAAAGGCTTTAAAAGTGATAATTAGGGTTTGAGAAGCCAAAACTGCAATGAAACTCTAATTTAACCTCAAAACCCTAACTTGGACCCCAATTTAGTGTTAATGGTCGATTTTGGACAAAATAATAGTACATGGGTATTATGCTTTGATTTTAGGGTTGTTGCTTGTTTGGTTGCTCTTTTTACCATTTTGCTTGGACGTCAAGATACTTTGGAGAAAGGTCTGTGGTTACTCCTATGACTAATCAAATTAACCGACTTTGGTGGCTTTCTTGGCATTTTTCTTGAAATGATTGCAAATAAATGCTTGCTTGTTTATTAATTTCCTACCATTAATAACATAACTATCTTGAACCCTATGCCACCTATTGATGTATGGAAATATAAGAAAGTTGTTGAGATGATTACAATAAATCCCATGGAGGGGAATATCACTAAAGGTCAAATCCTTAGAGGAGAAGACTGATATGACACCAATCTCCTCAAGGTGAAGGTGGCCTACGAGCACTGTAGGGACAAAACCCTAGAAGGGTATCACAGTGGATGGATAGATAAGGGTTGAGGAGTTATTATGAAAAACTAATTTTGATTATATAACAATAATTTGGTTGAATATGATGTTACAACTAGATGTAAACATTTTGATTCCGCCGCATACCAGTATAACTTGTTATACTTATCTTGTTTTTGTTTCACAACATTTTAGGTCAATCTGCTATTATTCTACAAGTATGATGCAAAATGGACATCCAGAGAAGAAGGAACCAAATGAAAAGATTAAATGTAGTTATGGAAGATATAGATAGATAGTTTTTATTTCTAGATATAAATAGTAGTTTTCCCTTTTAGTGTAACTCCTTAATGAAGAGTCTGTCTTTTACCTTGTTCAAACTCTTTAGCATTTACTGAAAAAATATTAATTATTTATGATTATTTGATAAACATCAGTCCTATAAATTTTCACAATGGCCCTTTCCCTCTCGGTCCACCTGAATAGAGCATAACAGGGGGAGGGGGTCATTACAACTATGGTCATGGACTATGAAGGAAAACTAGGCCAAAATCAGACCACATGTTTACAAAATCCAGGGTCCTAGACTATGACCTAAACTAGACCAAGATCATACCACATTATTTTGAAAATCTCTTCAAGGTCTTGGACTATGACCTCAAACTAGACCAAAAAATCATAAAACTCATCAATTTTCAAAGTTTAAGGCCCTATACTATGACCTAAACTAGACCAAAATCATAAACCTCATCATTTTTAAAAATCCCTTCAGGTTCCTAGCTCATGAACTTAAATTGAATCAAATCATAGATCATTTTAAATTCTCTTCAACATCCTATATCATAAGCTTAAACTAAATTGAATTACACATCCATTACAAAATCTATCTAGGTCAAGGACAAAGACCATGATCATCATCCTAAAAGGATCCCTACCCCTTTTTTCCTTTTATTTTGAGGTCCATCGACTAGAATCCAAATTGCCTTTCAATACAAACCCTTTCGACTAATCCTGGATAGAGACCTGGCTTATAAGATTGCTTTCATGCACACATCTTTTGACAATCTCTAATCTTAACTAAAAAATAAACCACTTTGCCGACTTTGCCTCATGACCCTTAGTTATGGCTAAAATCTCCAATTTTTAAGAGTGAGACTTAGAGATTCGAGGAGCCTCAATACTCTAGGGGACAAAAGATGGACCAGTAAGGGACACATTTTGGAGGCTACCTTCCACTGGATGATAGTGTGAATGCTCAATCTTAGTCTAATGTAAGATGCCTTAATCAATCAGACAAATAAGTGCTACAATAATTAGTCAGAAAAGTCACCTTTAATCTCAAAACTTGTATAAAATGCAAATCACCAATATTCATGATCCAAGCCCTATTCTAATATGAAAACTCTTCATATTGTGCCTTTTAAAAGATCTACTACTGAGTCTAAATTGGCCAACTAAAGAAAACTAAAAACTAAAGATGCGTAGGAAGAAGGATGACTACTATTTTTCTCCAAGATCTTTTTTTCATACAGAGTAGTATCCACTATTTTCAATCATCAAAGACTGTGTATCTTAATATCTCACAGACAAACCACACCTACATTTGTTTTTTTTTGCATTCACCTTTTCTCACTAAGGAATGGGTTAGTGGGAGAATCAAACATGCACTGGTTTCAAAATTGAAGCTATGATGGGAACATTATCAGAACTTCCTTGGATTGAATGACTGGTCACACATAAGAGACTTCCTAAGTCATAGGTTGTCATTATTATGAACAAATCATTTAGTCCAACTTTTTCCCCATTGAATCATCTTTAGAAGGAAAATACATCACACTCACTTTCCACCCTCCATAAGGTTTGTTAGAAAATCCTTGATGAGTCCAACCTTTTTGTCCTTTCGACCAAAAAATGAGGGTCAAACTTGGCTCTGTATTTCTCACTCTTATATCGAACCTTGCCATGAGAGGGGCAAACTACTGACAACCCATTCATGCTCACACAGTAGAAATTCTCAATTAATATCAATCCTCTATCTAATGATGGAATATGTTCTATGTCCTACCTAATTTTCACATATATAGTTTTTCCACAATTTCCCATATTTTTCACCTATTTAAATCATCCCCTTTTGCCCACTTTCACCCAATTTGGGCTCTTCTACAAAGAAACCCTCAGACTTAAAGTGTAATTATCCTTTCAATTTTGCATTAAAATAGGATATCCTTCACCAATTTCCTAGTTGAATTATATGAAATAAAATATTTCCTCTCATCAACTAATTTACCAAAAATATCTAAGAGATAACTCTGAGTTATCTTTTTGTGCAGGTTTTCTCTGATTTTTAAAAGAATATTCCTAAAACTAATGGGAAAATGACATTTTCTTTTTTTTTCATCTCGAGACACCAGGCAGATCAGATCCATATGCCACATGCCACGTGGAAGATAAGTTTGATCCACGTGCCCTTCTTGTCACATCAACATCGTCCACCATCTCTTCCTAAATATTCTTCCTAGAATCTTGAACCCTAAAGTCCACCTATAGATAAATCCCCATACCCTACCTATTTCAGGCCCCTCTCATTACTCTTTAAGCTAGATAGACGACTAACTATCTGTTTAATTTTTTGTGTTACATGTGATCCGAAGATCCTTCTTCTACACCACCTACTTTGCAAGTTTTATAGAATGATAAATGACTTTAACTACTACACCAAACTGTTGAATCTGATATTTGTTTCTATTTGATCTATAACCCTAACCTTATCTACTACTACATTTGATCTATCAACATCTATATTGCTATATCGCTCTTATAGTTCTTGTTTTCTACTACTTCTAAAAATTAGATCTAGTTCTCCAAGTACACATGTGTTGGTCATCCTCTAACATCCCACACATTGGTCCTGGTCAATAATGATTAAATCTTACCCGTGGAAGGTTTTGAGGTGATAAAAACCATAACACGCCTAAAATATTAGAAATTTTGGGGCTACAATAGGAAGGCCACAAAGACCTTCAGCCCCAAAAACCTACCCCCAATAAAAGTTGTCTTCTCCGCCCCCAATAAAAGTTGTCTTCTTATCTTATTTTCATGTTTTCTTTATTTTAACTGTCTTGAATCGCTCCATTTTATCCAAACCCTACAATGTTTTGATACTGATTTACCAGGTGAGATGGGGGTACTAATTCTTCCCCATTTGTATCTAGATCGCTGAATATGATCTTTGCTTTTTCCTTATTTTCTGTTTTCTAATCCAACATAGATAATTGCCTAGTTTACACCGTGGCTCTCACGATCTATCTTTTTTCCTCACTTCCCTTACAAACATTACGATGACTCTAACACATTTTTATGAGATGTTTCACTATCGAAAAGAATAGAGATCAATTCCCCAAATATCTCTTTTTCTCAACTATTTTTGAGTAGGATGTGACAACAAAACATACGATCGAGCACCGTAGATGTTATTACAACCTTCACAACCTCCACATGAATTATTTTGACACATGTGTCCTTGAGATGCACGGTGCTAGGAAGACTGTGTAGGGTCTCTAGGTGCAACTATGGTTGGAACATGAGATAAAAGATGTAACCTTGTTTGAGGTAGAAATCAAATAGTGGAGGAAGGTGTAGCATCAAAATTGGTAAGGTATGTCTGGTCAAGGCACAACATGGAGTGTGTGGCAGAAAAAATATAGAGAGCAGTGTGCTTTGTTGAATGATGAAAAATGTAATTTCAAATTTAGTGGGAGGCTATTAATAAATTAAAATACAAGTCATTGCTCAATAACTGTGTTGTTGGCAATGGTAAAGTTGATCTATAAGAAGCTTTAATTATTTGCAATATCATCAAAGTAGGGGCACTTGGCAAGCCTGAGGTTAGTGAATTGAATTCATTTTTAAATTGAGTAATATGAACATGGGTCAAGGAATTTATAAGTGAGACAAGTCCATGCATCATGGTTAATGGAATACGGTACAATGCTTTTAGTGAAAATGCCATCAGACATGGATGAATAAATCTATCACAAAATGAGGTATTGAGATACTTCTGTAGATCAGAAATGGTGACATCAAGAAGGGAAGAACTATCAAGATATTGTTGCACTTTGAATATGAAAGCATTAAATTTGAAAGGGAACACCATGAAATTTTTGCTAGAGTCTAGAATTATCATAACATAATTATAAATCTTGTAAATTGGTCAAGGCAAGATGCAATTGTTCATGATGAGGACGTAAGATGCAGTGTTGGTCAAAACTGAGAAGGTTGAGGAGGTAATGAGGGAGGCGGGGTGGTGGCACACTATCTAATGGAATCCTTGGTGGAACACGTTATCTTGGAGGAGGGTTTGGCAGTGCATAGTAGACTACAAAGAGGCAACTTCTGCCAAATTGGAAATGACATTCTTTCTCATTTGATTATTGTGATATTATCATATACAATTTTTTTATATAAATATTACATATTAATATTTTGGATATGAAATATAGATTATATTCTTTGTGATATCATTGTTTGCAATATCATCCAAGTAGGAGCTTGGGAAGTCCGAGGTTATAAAATTTATTTTTAAACTAAGCAACATGAACGTTATTGTTATTGAGGAATATATTAGTGAGACAAGTCAATTCATCATGGGTTGTGGAATCCAGTATAATGATTTTGAGGATAATGTCATCCGACATGGATGAACAAATCTTAAGCAAAATGAGGTATTGAGCTACTTGTGTACATTGGCGTTGGTGCCTCCTAAAAGGGAAGAACTATCGCGATACTGTCGCACTTTGTATATGACAATATGAAGTTTGAAAGGGAACACGATGAACAATCATTCTTTTTTGCTATACTCTGGAATTATCCGAACATGATTATGAATCTTGGAAATTGATCAAGACAAGATACAACTATTTGTGACGAGGAGGTAAGAGGCACTGCTGCTTAAAATTGAGAGGATTGAGGTAAGGGGGCAGAAGGGGTGGCGACACACTTTTTTACTACGTTGATTGATGGTACATGTCATCTTGGAGGAGGGTTTGGCAACGCCCATTGGATTATAAGGAGACAGCTGATACCGTGTTTGAAATGAAATTCTTTCCCATTTGATTATTGTGATATCATTAACATAATCAATTTTTATAACAAAATTTATATAATATTCTTTCTGATAAAAAATATAATGAATATTCTTTTATTAAGAGTAGATCTACACAATATGATTTCCTACATATATTACAATTATACACAATATATTATATATATGTATACACTTATATAAACAATAATATAAATTTTCTGAACTTAACTAGTTGATTAACCAGTAAAGCGTGCTCCAGGTGACACCACAGATTACATGATCGATTATCAGATCTTTTTGGGTCACTGCAAGAGGAGTCTTATAAACCTCTTTGTGTGCTCGCAATAAGCATTGGCACCTCCTAAAAAATACTAAATATTAAAAAAACAGCAATTTTCTTACATGATTCCCCATGTTTGGTACCTAACACAACTTTACTAATTTCAAATTACATATGGAGCATCATTTCTTGCTCAGACTCACTAGCCTTAGTCCTCTTGCCGACACATACTCAAGCATTGCGAGTTAATGCAGCCTGGTGGCCGCCCACTTACGTGCAAACGGACGAACAACGACCGGGGACACATGTGAGTGAAAGCACTGCACATGGTTAGCTTCATCGAAGATTAATAAACAATTCCACGGTTGAAAGGACGGCTGTCCCTACTCATCCTTGAAAATATGACTTACTTCTGGGCTCCGTCAAGAAGTTTAACGATTTTGCAATATATATATATATACAATAAACAAGTAAAATTTGACTTAGATGTTTTTGTCTCACGTCTAACGCGTCCATTGCCCAATGATTCTCCTCCGTCTTTTTGAAACAACAATAAACCTAACACGATATTCATGTCATCAGCAGCCGGTACACAATATCTTTTCATGAACATTAAAAATTCACTCCCGCCATGCTATATATAGCTAAAGAAGAACCACCGTATTCAGCAAAAACCACCGATCCAAGTATTCAGCTGGTGACCAATCTTGCAAAGCTTATGGCGCTCACCTCGACTTCGACGAGATCAGCGGCAGTGCCGGTAGCACCCTTCCTGCTGCACTGTGCTATCATCCTCCTCCAGCTCTGCGCCATTTGCTCTGGCTCTCGTCCGAAGCACTTCTCTGGCAGTGGTCGGAAGGGGGCCAAAGCGCCGCCGACCAACGTGACCCACAGGTTGTCGCCTGCAGGGGCGACGTGGTATGGTCCACCTGATGGAGCAGGAAGTGTTGGTAATTAATATTTCGTGTTTCATGTTCTTAATAATGCGCTAGTGATTGTACGGTCAAAGAGATGCATTTCAGTTTAAACCGTCTGATCTATATAACACGCACTTCCACCACCAACGTTGAGTCTGTAGACTAGTGATCACTTTCCATCTTCATTCCCACCAAACAGGTACTGTCTTGAAGAGTTGACCCATCCAAGAAATTAGTTTGGTCATGTGTTCCTCAAATAACATACCGTACTTAGTATATGATGATGCGAAATGAGGCATGATTATATTAGATACATCTAATTTTTATGTTTTGGAAAACACCACTAAGGGCTAGTAATTTGTTTGCTTTAGCGAACCCAGAAAGTCATTTTGCAATGCAAATATACACTACGTGCTCACACTCTATAGGCCTAGGGCAGCCAACAAAACCAGCTTCAAACATCAACTAGTGCAAATGGTTGTTGATTATAAATGAAAAGCACGAAAATAGTAATCAAATAGGCATTTGTGTCAGTGCAAAATTAAATGCAACCCGTTTATTTTACACCCTCTTTCCAACAGCATTTGTTTTTTGTTTATCATATCCACAAAAAGGAGGTCAGATCAGCATTTGTTTGGAGACATTCAGGCCCTTCTCCTCATGTTGATTTCCATTCCACCTATCAAATCAACCAAAATGTCTATGTCAAATGAATGTTTACTTCTCAGACACGAACAATTAAACAAAGTAGGTCTCGTACGACCAATTACTAAAGTACTGAACACAAAATAATCTTCAAAAAATCGATGAAAATGGAAACTGATATTATAAGATAGAACCTAGAATCCATGATCCCTCCATAGGTTGTCGCAAATGACTAGAAGCCTCCAAACCCAAGTGCAAACAGAATTCCTAAACGAAAAGTACACTCCACCAAACATAAAGAAGATTGTTTGTTTTTATTTCAAAGCAAAAGGAGATCGCATAAATGCCAAGAGTACACCACTATTATGCATACCAAAAGGCATGCACGTCATGACGTGTGCCACAGCATTGGCGAAAATAAATTCATAGATGATGTTCTATAAGATTTCGTTGCAGACTGACTAAATAAAATAAACCGACAAATTATTTTCTGGAACCATCTTTTTCAATAATTCATTCGAAAAAAACAAACAAACAAATACATGCAGGAGGAGCATGTGGATACGGAGCCGCAGTTGCTAAAGTTCCCTTCTCATCGCTGGTAGCCGCAGGGAGCCCGTCCCTCTTCCAGTTAGGCAGGGGCTGTGGCGCGTGTTATCAGGTACGTGCTTTCTACATATTGATTCAGGACATAATCCCTCACAGGTTGATCATGTTACATATAACCGATTATATTTATGGCAGGTATGGTGCACCGACAACGATGCCTGCTCCCGCAAGCCGGTGACGGTAGTTATAACCGACGAATGCCCCGGCGGGCCTTGTTTCGCGGAGCCTTTTCACTTCGACTTGAGCGGTACGGCCATTGGAGCAATGGCTCTGCCCGGCCATGATGATCAGCTTCGGGCAGTAGGAGTACTACCGGTGCACTTCACCAGGTGTGCTGTCTGCTTCATGTGTCATGGCATACTTGTCATCTGAAAGCTCTGACTTTCAGACATCTGCTTCCTGTTGCTAACCACATCGTCGTTGACGCTCTGCTCGTGTATTGTACCACAGGGTGGCGTGCAACTATCCTGGCCGGAATGTGGCGTTCAAGGTAGACGTCGGCTCAAACCCTAACTACTTTGCCGTACTTATCGAGTTCGAGGACGGCGACGGCGAATTGTCCGGCGTGGCTCTGAAGGAACTCGGCACTTCCCCGGTGAGTCCTGCAGGGAAGCACGACAATGGCGCCGGAAATGAGTGGAGAAATATGGTACAGTCGTGGGGCGCTGTCTGGAAACTTGATTCCGGTCCAGAGCTGCATCCCCCGTTCTCGATCCGACTAACGTCTGGACATCCAGGAAGGACCCTCGTCGCCAACGACGTCATTCCGGCTGGCTGGAAGCCGGATGCAACCTACCGGTCATTGGTTAATTTCGAATAGCTGGTGAAGCTTGGCCGTATTATTTCCTTATGGAACTGCAAGTGTGCTTAGGAAAATAATTGAGAGCGGCAAAACGTGCTGTCAGACGATAATAATAGGTGCAACTAAAGGTGTGTTCTACATGAGTTTATCCCCGATGTACATGGAGGTGAAGTGGCTACCACTACAGTAAGGTAGCCGGTGGCATAATCATGTGCATACGCACCCTTTTGTACGTCGCTATGATTTGGATATTCAGTGAGCATTTGAATATTGGTCAACATTTGATTTAGTTGCTGTTCAATGTGCTTGCGGAAATAGATAGGACTGCATTATAACCTCAACCACATACAAGAGCAAGCCAATGACAATTTGTCGGATAAACGAATAAAATTCTACAATTGTTTATTTTGTTCTACTGTGAACCCTCCATCACAATGATCGGTTAGGGCTGTGATTTTTCTGATTAGAAGTCGTAGTTGAAATGATAGGGGAGAGCAAACAGATTTTTTTTTCTTCAGAATCTAAGCTTGATTGGATTTGGAGAATCAATGAGAATAGACTTCTTTGCTGGAAAATTTTAACCAACATTTCCTGATTATAGTATTGATGAACAAAGGTTCTGCCCAAGGCTTTACCCTACGACTCTCACCCTCAAGGCAAAACCTCACAAATATGCAAACCCACGACCTTCTAGTGTCAATATTCATGTTCTAATGAAAAATCAAAAATATATTTCACAACGCACAAAAAATCGTATGGCTTGTATATATTTAACTATAAAATAACTATCTTCAACATCATTTGAAACATGGATTAGCTATAAAAGAAAAGTGAAACATGGATCACACTAGAAGTATAACCATTTGGAGCACTCAAAAGAAATGTTTAATACAACAACTACAACTTTTCTTCGTAATTTCTGACAAGGTGGAATCTCTCTACAGAAAGTAAATATATATGGATCACCAGAGGCATTGTTACATCGCCCGTTATACAAAGAGACAATTAGATACAAATGCATCACATACGAACATGCACGCTCATGGGCAAGTGAATCTGACAAATTCATGGAAATACATCATCCAATCACGAATAACTAAAAATATTTCAAAACATACTATAAAATGGTCCACCAAAATTATTCGTCGGTGAACGCTTTGCATGCTATAAAAGCCACTCCTTTGGTTCTACACATAAGCCCATCACTTTCATGGTCGTCATATTTTAACGCAGATACTTCCAACGGCATGCAATTTTACAAATTCGGCATAAATGCTAGACATCCTCTAATGGCGATCGAGTTAGGCACGTTTGTCCTTTTCTGAAGAGTTGTGGGGACAAAAAAAAGTAACGTGTTGCCTTTTCTCAAAATTGCATTTCATAATGATTATATGCATCACGCTTTAACTTCTAGAAGGGATAAGCGGAAGAGAAGGACATATAGGTCAAAACAGGAAAGCTAAAAGTAGAATAAGAGATAATGGGAAAGGGTAATGAACAGGTAAGCAAAAGCATATATTACATAACAGTTATGTGTACACTGCACCAATATTGTTTGATCCTATATCATACCAAAATTTATTTTCTTCATTAGTTAAATATGTGCAGACCGTTTATATTATAGAAAAATCATCTTATAGGGCGAGGAAAAGATATATGGCACCATTCACTCGAGTTAGCTGCATCCATATGGAAAAAAATGAACAGTTAACAAACAATATTATGCTTTATTTACCTCACCTAAACC